>VZTV01086284.1:0-16069 GCA_013400875.1 Anhinga rufa | reverse complement strand
TACGACATTACCATTTAACATCCTGAGACCGTCACCTGATGTGGCCTGTTTAAGCGCCTGTTCCACTTGTTCTCTTCTCTTTGATTCAAATTCCAAAGCTTCCTGCAATTTTCTCTTTGCCTTTTTTTCTTTCTTCAAGCGTTTCTGAATTGTTGCTGAAATGTAAATATAGTGTAAGAATGGCTGTTAAAGCACAATTAATATATAATGGAGACAGTGAATGAGTTTATGTTCAATGTTCCAGGGCCCAGTTCTAGCTCAACAACAACAACAAAAAAATCTGGCATGAAATCTGATATAAAACAAAAAAAAAACAAACAAAGCCATATCCTGTAGTAGAACAATGAACAATCTGGAAGGGCCTTAGATCTTGTTAAAGATCTTAAATCCTATTCTCACTCTGGATCAGTCCCATGGATTTAAGTCTCCTGACCATAACGTCAGTCTCAGAGCCAGCCCGGTGGGTCACGTTACGCAGACTTCACCAATTTGGACTAAATTCCAGCTACGGTTCTGCAGAGTTTGGTTGAGCAGATCATTGGCTTAAACTAATTTCTAGGAACGGCAGCAATGTACACCCTCAAAGTTACATAAATCTCTCACCCTTCATTCTAACCTTTTCCCTTAATGCTGAGAATTATACTGCACCCTCCTCCTCCAGTAGTTTTATCTGGAAAGATAATCCAAACACACTGGTTATGTCTCCCCTGACCACTCCTCATGGATGGAGGAAGTCTTCTGAATGTGTCAGAGATTCGGTTTTAGTTATCTTTTCTAACATTAAAAGGAAATGAAATTTATTTCTGCAGGCAAACTGTCTGTGCGCAGTGCTGGAGAACCTGAAGTGTCAGTAGCAATGGTGTACAGAGTGAAACCCCACGGAAGCAGCTGGTAAATTTTCTCGGTAAAAATGGGAGCAGCAGTTGGGTGAATTTTGAAGCAGAATAACTGAAACAACCAGAACCACGGCCCAAGACAGAAGCCAAGTGTAAGGCTGTTGAGAAGCTGGGTTAACTGGGTATGTACTCTAATGAAAGAGTGTAGAGAAGGGGTATGTACTGAGTAACACGAGTACTTTTGCACTTCATCACTACTGGGAGAAAAAAGAGGGAAAGCCAAAGAAAGTAGAGAAACACAAAAGCATTGGATGCATATGGAGAATGTCAGACAGAAATTAAAAGGGAGCTTCCCAGGTAGAAAGCAGGATGAAAACAAGCTTATAACACTGGTAAGTAAATAAAGTGCATTCTCTCCATTAGCGATTTCTCCTTCTAACTGAAGCACTCTATAAAAAACTGTATAGCAGCTGCCTGTTTGGACTTCAAATAGGTGACGATGCACCAATACAGCACTCCTGTACAGCTTTGCATGAGATCTCAACGTACTTCACGGTCATCTCATCTTCTCTCTTTTACAGATGGAAAGCAGAAACAGTGCCTTGACAAAGATCATCCACAGGCCACTGGTACAGCCATGTAAGATTTGGCAGAAAACAGAAGTGTTCCTGATGAATCTCAGTCTTAAACCCAACTATAAATAAAGGTAAAACTATAACTAGAGAACAGTATAGTATTAATTGTAGCCAGATGATCAATGTCTTCATCGGGAACTGCTGACATTGGCTATGATTGAATTTCCTCACCTATATAAATTTAAGCAATAAAATGCACCTTTTAAGCCTTTTCCCTTTCAAACCCTGAATCTTAATCCCATATTTAACCTTACTTTTCACCAGCACCAGGTTACCATTACTTGGGCCAGAACTGCATCTAGAATATCCACCTCTGCCAACAAGCACCCTTCCTGTGCTCCTGCTGGCTAACAGACTGTCCTTATTATCCTTATTAAACTATCTTTAATGGGCTCTTACACTTGTGTTTTTTCACTAGTGCTGCAAGAACACTCTCTTGCGTCTCTTCTTTGTATGACCTGCACCTCCCCTCCCTGGTTTAAACTGCTCGGCAGGGTCTCCGGAGTCCCACCACCACACTTCTGCTGAGTGTACCCTGCAGCCAGAAAATACTCTCCTCCTGGGCACAGCTTTTGCTCCAGGAAACCTGTGATCAGCTGGCACATCTGCTTGGCATGAGGAAGACTGGCTGCACCGGAGGCTGATGCCCACGTACTTTCTCGAACCAGCAGGAGAACATTCTTAGCAAGCTCTGGAAGGGGTCAAAGACCACTTCCACAGCATATCCCAGCTCTTATGAAAGTGCTACATTTCTACAACCCATTGCAGCTTGTGCAGAGGATGGAAGAATGCTTTTGCATGGTGCTGCTGCTTCAGTTCATGTGTGTAGTTAAATTCCACAGAGCAGTACTTAATCCCATGGATTCATTACAGAAACAAACAAATGGAGAAGAGATGGCACTAGGAAAGACAGGTAAAACTAACAGGCTAAAAAGAGTTTGAGCTTAAACGTAAGTGCCCTTTTAAAATTACCATATATTTTAGAGTCAAGTTTGCTAGTGTATACATTCTGGCAAATATTGCTCACAAGTATTGTTAAAATGAAAGTTGAATTTATACAAGCAGTGTTTTGCAATCCCTTTTATTTATTTGCTTCTCCTGATATTAGATACCTGTGAATTTCAAATCGCAAAATACTGTTAGAAAATTTACTAAAAAATTTGGAAAAATTCTGGGGAAATCCACAGTATTTGCATAACTTTTTGTGACCGTATGTTCACCTGAATTCGTATTGATTTTTACAGATCTTTCTGGATTTGTGAATGCTGCAGTCAGGGGCAAAAAGAAGGATACCATTACACGGGAAATCTCTGAGAGACTTAATAAATTATGAATGTCAAAATGTGATCTGCACAACATAACTTTGCAAAATTGTGCAGCCCGTGTGAAAAAGCCCATCTCTGGCTTTCTATAATAATAGAGAAGTGTATGTGGCCATGACCTGAAAGACAAACAATTCTGAGGATATTGATTATTGGTGAAACTCTCTTTTGAGCCAAAAGCCAACAAAGTCTGCGAATGGCTTAAGGTTTTTGTTGACTTAAATGTGACTCAGGGGGTGCATAGTGTGCTGTCTGCCTACACAGAGATAAGCTTTGTTTCACAGAAATACAGCAGTCCCATCCACACTTAGACTGGGAGGATGCAACATTTCTGAGCACCCACTGCAATTTAACAACTTCAACTGTATTTACTGACCCTTCACAACTCGACTTCGAAGTGCCCTTCTTTGTTGCCTCTTACTGAGACTTGGTGCTGCAGACAGCTCTCTTCTACACACCTAATTTAAATTCAGAGTGCACAGGAAGATAGTACTTGGCACCTACATTTTTGGTCTTATCTAGCTTTATCTTTCTGATTTCATGGATGTAATCTAGAAGTAGCTTTTGGCACATAAAGTACTATTCCTCGCCTTTAGATGCAGATTTGAATTTTAAAAAGAACGCTGCCTTCTTTGGAATATGACAGCGAAAAATTCAGATTTACCAATTTAATTGCCTATTACTATCAAAAGCTTCTAAACAGTCATGGTTTTGTCTTAGAAGGCCCATATGGGAGTGCTGTTGTATCTCACTCTCCCGATGGAAAAAAAATAATCTAGGGTTATTTGCTTCGGATCTTGCACTTGGGTAGACAACTTCTCGTAGTTTGGCCTATTTTGTTGCACTGAAGTAATCTACAAGAAAAACTAGCTGACTAGCACCTAAACTACAGAAATGTGGGCTAGATAAGTGTAAGGTAATGAAAAAAAATCAACTAAATACCCCAAATTACAGACATATTATCTTTCTTACAGTAAGACTGATCCTCAATGCTTGGAGGATAATAGCAGAAAACAAAAGAAATTAAACTGTCAAATGAAGAAATCGGGCTGGGAATACGCAGGCGAAGTGGTAATAATACATGTGAAAGCCATGAAACTGAATCAGCTTTCCTCCACAGAACCAGCCAAAACTCTCTGCGGCCAGTTGCCCTCCAGGAAATAATCCTTCAGTCACTGTTCTGTCTGCTTACAGAAAAGTGTGCTTCATTCTGGTTTTATTAAATTTAAATCTTTCATTACCAGTGCTAGTCCACTGCTGCATTACACTGAAGTATGAATGTCAGTTAACTCCGAGTCCTCAATAGCTCCAGCTGGAAATGCCAAAGGGTTATACATTTAATAGATATCTAAACTCCATTTTTCATTCACTCACCTCTGCTTTGCAGCTCAGCTGTGAGTTGCCTTTCCAAGCTCTCTCTTAGTTCTCTCTCTCTACAAAGCTCCATCTTTAACTCTTTCTTTTCCTGTTGTATCTGCTTTTCCTGGACTCTCGCATTGTCCACAGCCACTTTCAGTAGGCCCTAAAACACACACAAATGTAAGGTCTGAAAATACCGGTTTGTTTCAGCAGTGACAAAATTCATCCATTTGTTTCTTTTACACCCTCCAGGAAAGCAGAAAAATTAAAAGCAGGAACCTATAGACCTGGAATGCAACTGGGCATCTGAAGTAGCTAAATGCTACATATAAGCAATTTTGTGGCATGGAGTCATCAGTATAGCTTTTGCTAATTCATCCTACTGATGTGGTTTATTATAAATGGAGTGCCACATCATTGCTGACCTCGGTCAACTGCAGGGAGAAGCAAAGGAGGAATAATGAGACTGGTGAATTTTAATATGACCATTATTGCCAACTATTAAGTCAAATAGACAACGTATGAAACCCTTTCACGATCGACAGTGCCAGATAGTGGAAACCTAAGCACTACATTAAATAAAAGAAATCAGAATTGCAGATACAAAATAGTTTCTAAAACTTTTTAAAGAGATTGAAAAAGAAACACATTTTATCTATCATGACATAGCCTGGCCCTATAGAGAATAATTTACCTGAATGTTGGTTAATAGTGTTTCTACTGATGAAAGACCATCAGCAAAAAGAAATGGCGCCGGAAATCCAGGAGGCAAGGCCTGTCCAGCCAGTTGGACTTTATCTAAGGTTGGTTTCATTATTGGAATGGCAATTTGGACCTCTTCTGTAAAGATAGGTTTAAAAGCAACATCAGAAAGCATTGGAAATATAGGTAAATGTAATTTCTAGAAACTAGCATTCTGTTTACCTGGAAGTCAAAATACAAGTGCATTAGTAAAAATGACAGTGTTTCGGTCTTTGGGCAGCTGCAATTGTTGCTAAGGTAAGTTTGCAAAACAGTACAGAACAATAATAAATATACTGAAGACTATAACGTACCTGGAATAGACTACTGTATCTCAAATTCTAGAGAATTATAACAGTATTACGCAGTGCATTAAACCTGAATGATCCTTCTTCATTCTCTCATGTTTGCCACTCTGTGATGTGCATTTTTTTGTTCCTATAACCTTGGTAAAATCCTAATCAAGACAGGTATCACATCTCCTCACTCCTTTAACGTTATCCTTCCCATACTCAGCAGTAAATAATCTCCACTGAGTCACCCCCTCCTGCTTAGCTAGCACCAACTCCACGCTGTCAGTGAAGTGTCAGCGCAGGTTTGCTTAACGAGTACCTTGCTACGGTCAGCCTTTCTGGTCACAGGCAGTAGCCCAAAATGCTTTGCTGAGTTATCTCTACCGGAGGTATAAAGAGAGCCGGGTGGCGGGGGGGTCACGGGAGCGGCCGGGGAGGAGAGGGCGCGAGGCCCTTTGCACCGAACTAGACTGATGCATCTCTTACAAAGTGTAGAATCGGGACCCGGTAGCTTCCCCTTCACTCGCTGTTTCGAATAGAGCATGTTGTTACAGGTCAAGCTGTGCACAGGCAGCAGAAACGTGTATCCAGAAAGAAACAATGACATTAGTAATTCTTTTCAAAAATCCTTTAAATTTCGTGATGAATCAGTACTATCACCAATGAACTCACATTTTGGAACAGGATAATTCAGATTTTAGGATAGTAACTGTATCTCCTTCTCTCAGATCCCTATGAGTACTTCTTCCCCACGTATTCGTTTTAAACATGAAGGTAATTGCTGAAAACCACAAAATTAAAATCTGCTAGCAGTCTTTAAAGCCAAACTCTGTACGTTTCTTTTACCCTGAAATGTTAAAAAAAAATTCTGGGTATCATTCCAGGGAAAACCAGTCTATACATATTACATTCCTGCACTTGCAGAAATCATGAAGAATATCTTCTCAGCAATTGCTTTTTAGTAAAGCTTGCAACTAATGTATTGACCGTAAGTTCATGACGCATGTGCTTTCTAAGGGCAACTGCACAGCCAGCCCTGATAGTTTCATTTGTCAAGTGTCTCAGTCATACTGAAGCCACGATCTACAATTAGACCATACCATATTCAAAAGGCCTCCTTCTCCCACCTCTCATTAAAAAAAACAACCCACTTCAGAAAGAATCTGACAACAACGAATGAAGCCGCGGTGTCTCTACGGCAGTACTATTGCCTACGTGCTCCGAACTCCAGGAGCACGTAGAGAGCAGCAAGCACTTTTTGCTGTGTTTCTAAAACACACCTACTGACAACGAACCAGGAGCATTAACAGTTACCAAGTGTTCTTTGCAATCTCTGTTTAGGGAGTATTCTGTTCTCACCGTGCGAGTTCATTAAACGGAACATCTTTGTAATGATTCTTCTGAACTAACAACAAAAGCCAGTACCCTCTGCACATCTTCATGGCTATCATTTTAGAGCTGTGTTCATGTAATTTAAACGATCCTTTTAAAAAACAACAACTCTGGTTAACATACTCAGACCATGGAGTTCGTGCTGATTCAGACACACCATTTCTCATATTTAAATATATCACTGGCAGAGTTTTTAAAATGAAGTGATTAGTTGTGGCGTACGATGCCACACAGAAATAACATCTAAGCCATGGAGTCACAAAAGACTAAACAGAAGTGGCATTTGAAGAAGAAAGTAATACGTGAAGTATGCATAACAAAACCATAGCCGCTTTAAAATCTCTAGAAATCTCTACTATTTGGAGATGAAAGTAATAACATTAAATTGGCCGAAAGGAAAATTACTATTGACTGCGAAGACAGGTTGCATGGTCTATGGTTTGTAATGTTACTGTACAGCAGATTGAAGTTTCAAAATAGTATTACTCTTCTTTAAAGAGATAGACACAGCTAAATTAGGTGCTGCTTGCTGCAGTGAGGATCAAATGCAAAAAGAATCATATTTCATCAGACCTAGTCAGCACCAGGAAAATAAATAGAAATATAAGAGGTATGCAGGCAATGATTCATTTTGATAATCTGGCCCAAGAGAGACACATAGAGACAGCACACAGATCTAAGCTTCTACCAAAAGACAAATAGGACACAGAGGGTGGGAATTGGGATGACAGTGTAGCAGAGGTCACATCGATTTTCAGCAGCAGTTTTCACACAGATGAGATAACCCTGGACTCTATTTGGCCCATTGTTCATATCCTACCTGTCCCAGAAGCAATAAATTTCCAAGTCCCAGAAAAAGGGCAGTAAAGAAGAAGGATTCTACTTATGACTTCTTATGATTAAGTTTTTGTGCTAACCAAACATGCTTTGCAGACCAAGGTCACATTGCATGTTAAAGTCTGTAATAGCTGAAAACTAGAAGCAGCATATTATGTTTTAGTGTATATGGGTGGAAACTGTCAAACCATTCATCATCTTTTTTTTTTTCTGATTGAAATCACACTCTGCAAAGATGAATGATAAATGCATTAGAAATCTATTTCAATCTTGTAATAGGTCTTCACATCTGAATGGTGTCTACATCTTGCCCGTATTCTGAATAAGTGCACAGTTAGGCAGAAATTTATTAGCTAGACTGGAGAAATCATAATTGGTAAAGCAATTAAAAATGGCACGTGTTGGAAGCGCTTTCTGTGGATTGTTTCAAATGCATGTCTTAAATCGGAAAAAAAAGATGTTGATTTAAGCATTTTCATTTTAAAGAACACTAAAAATAAAAATGCTAAAAGCTGCACTCACACATACAGTACAACAGAATACGCAAGAAATAAAGCTAGGACAACTACAATCTAACCAAGGACACAAACAACCTTTCTATTTATTGAAGCAAAGTGGGAACTACTTTTATCGAGCTTGTTTGTTAAACCTGCCATGCTTTATAATAGCATTCAGGAATCCATTCAGAGTGCAGTCCTTTTATTTTAATTTCTAGCTGGCATCCAGATGAATAGACAAAAGCAAGAATTATATTGCAGAGAAAAGAAATACACAGTAAACACTAAGAGTGAATGGAATATTATCCCAGGAAAGCACACGGAAATCTGCTAGAAAGTTTCTTGTTCTTAATTCAATATACTGAAGGATTTAATCTTCTGTCTTCTGCCTCAGTTGCAGAAATAGAGACTGGAAAATGAAGCATCAACCTACGGACTAAACGCAGCACTGGGAACACGAGTAACGCGAATTGCTCCCTGCATGACAGTGCATGGCCCAAACCAACAGGCAATTTTTATTTGCCAGCTGGTCTATGTTCTTTCAGAAGGCATGTTTTTAAATCCATCGTTCACATACCTGATACACTTGACATGTCACATCCCTCTCAAAACACGGTAGAACTATTAAAGCTACAATTTACATATTGCCTAACACTAGTTAGACCACCAAGTTGCTTCTTCACATACACTTCGAAACTTTATCTGTCTGGAGCTGGATAAGCATTATATGTAAACCTCACCTCAAATAGCTTATAGAATATAAGTCATGCATGAAATAAATATGTGGCATATGGAGAAAAAGAGTAGCAATTTATACAAAATTTATAGTTATTAATCTCCTAGTTACTAACCAAGACATTTGATCTCGGAAAGCCTTCAGCCAGCATTAATAAGACAGTTTTGAACATAGATGGCAGCTGGGTCACTCCTTTTCCCTGCCTGTGGCATACAATTTAGAAACCTAAGGACTAAAATGGTTTATCGCAATTATAATTCTTTGAGCTTCATATCTGAGTGATGGGGATTACATTTAATGGTCCATAGTTACAAAAGAACAGCCTAGACACTCTAATGGACCTTTTTGACCTTTAATAAAATAAAACAGAGGACCTGCAACACCAGCTGAGTTGTATGTGCTACTCATCTCTGAAAATAAGACACTACATTTTTATCTCAAATAGTACTATTTGCCCAAAATTCTTACAGAATCATCCAAACCAATATATCTTTATTGTGGCAAGAGGTCCCTTGGCTTCCAGTTTTATATCTACTTCAGAAAAACAGTGATAGGCAGCAGTGTCCAGACATGGGTATTTTGACAGAATTAGGGCCCAAATTCTCATTTTTGACTGAAAAAAAGTGGGATACTTCTTATTTTAATTTTAATCCGTGGCAACTTCTGTGTTGCTTAACTAGAAACTAGTAGAATTTGTTTTCTTTCACAGTAAGGTAAGTATGAAAAACCTGTAATCTGAAGCGTTGTTTATTTCAAATATTTTGTATCTGTAAATCTGCAAGGATAGGGTTATCTGTCTTC
Organism: Anhinga rufa; assembly: GCA_013400875.1. Classification (NCBI taxonomy): domain Eukaryota; kingdom Metazoa; phylum Chordata; class Aves; order Suliformes; family Anhingidae; genus Anhinga; species Anhinga rufa. Next base: position 6,620 of record VZTV01086284.1, on the reverse strand, counting down.
AGTGTCTTATTAACTCTGAAAAACCTCCATAAACCTCTGCCTGCCTTTTTCTCCCTCACTCATTGCTTCTCTGCCAGGAGCTGAGCACTCATGTTCATCAGTGAGAAAAGAGATACCTCCTCCTAACCTGGCACCAATCAGACTTGGAAATTTACTGCTTTAACCTTGTGATTCAGGTGCCAAATTTAAAGTCACTGCTGTTTTTCTTAATTACAGTCCCTGAATGAACAGGGTCAATGAATGCAATTGGGGAGTAGCTGATTAATCCAGTGCACTAGCTTTAAATCAGACTTTATTTCATTTTCACATGATTGATACCACTTGATAGCACACAAGCATTTTTCACTACTGAGCTTTGCCATAAAAAAACTTCACTTTCAAAACAGTATCTAATCATTGTATATACATTTCCAGGCTGCCTTAAAAGCTTTTGGAAACTATCACAAAACAGTAACATCAACTATGCTCAGCTTGCTGTATCCACGTGCAAGCTGGTTCTCACCTATGCACTCTGAAATCAGTTGATTTTGTCCTGAAGAAGCATTTAATAAAACCTTTTCATTTATTTCAACACAAGGGGAAGACGTAGACCATGTCTGCTGCATTTAGAGCAACATGCTGGCTTAGGAAAAACTGAGTATTTGGAGTAGTAAAGAAAGAGAAAGCAAACGGTGCAAGCAATGCATTCACCACCTTTCCATAGACCTGTTCCCAGGAATGATGAGGGTGTGCTTTCCTGAAGGACGTCGTAAAGCAGGCACTCAGTGTTTGAACAGAAGGAGGCAAAGAGGAGAGAAATGAAAATTTCAGTAGAAAAGGCTGAAATTACAGTTTACAAATTGTCTTTATCTGTGCAGTCTTGATCAAGAGGTGCGTAATTATACAGCTTTGACATTTTCATCAATGTACGCTCATTAATAACACAGAAAATTATACCTATTTATAACTTCAACATATTTACAATGTACTCTGATGTTCACACGGCACTGACGGTAAAAACACCCAAAAATATTTTATTAATTCAAACCGTAAAAAAAAGGACCCGAGTTAGATGACATACTGGGTTTGCAATAATAAAAAATGAAACTGAGAAACACAGTAAATCACCAGCCAGACATCAGAACCGAAGCGTTTCATTGCAAGTAACTTCAGTCTACAGTTCAATACGTACAGATTAAAAAAACCAAATACAGCTGATGTCACCTGATTAAATTCTGTTCGTTAAGGAGAACAAGAAGTACAATTAAGGCTACTAATAAATATATAAAAAGCCTTCAAAAATGCTATGTTTATGCTCACAACAATTATTAACAATTTATAGTTTGCCTGTGTTGTTGTTATACCTGCTGTCTCCTATGAGCTGCTCCTCAGGCAGGTTTTGGTAGTCTGGATTCCGAAACATTTGAAGTTGTTTTGTGCTTTAAGTTGCTTCTTAATCTATGTAGAAGCTGAAGTACTATTGATCGATCGATAGTATCGATCGATTGGTATCAAACTACAAGGATCAATCTGCATCTTCCATATGGCAACTGACTAGTTACTTCCAGCTAGTAATAGTACCTTGTCATTCCTCACACCGACAGGAAGCATTATTTCTACTGACAACAGAGAAAATGTGAACTATTCAATAAAAGGCTAGTAATAAAATAACTGTGGCGTGGAAGAAAGGAGGAAAATGAAACAAAATAAACAAAATCCTCCTCATGGCCATTATCAAGAGGTTATAAATTTTTTTCTCAGCTAACTCTCCTATTAACATTCACAAAGGTTTTTTTTTTTGTGGTGATTTTTAAGCATCACTGTAGTCTGACTGTTCTACTGAGATTTTAAACTGTCAGATGAGGATGGGTAGGAGGAACTTGCCAAAAAAAGAAAAAAAAGATTCTTCAATTTTCTTGGCGGATTCAGCTTTTCCCTATTAATGTTGAGATTATTTCTTCAACTATTTTATTGCAAATATTTATGACTCCATATGGAACAACAGATGTTGAAGGGAAGGGATGGCAGAAAAGACTTCATTTTCAGCAATTACCCTGCTACTTGTTGTCATACTGTAGGTGTTCTTAGTGCATCTATTTTACATACCACCCTGTCCTTTCACACACTGCAAAAATGTCAGTTTGGATAATTAATGTAATAACTTTAGTCCAAATAATTTCCACTATATTCATTTATGAAAAAAAATATATAAATAGGACAACAGAAGGAAGACATCGGGAAGGAAGAGGGAAGCCAGGAATTGCTTTCCCAGTCCTTCTGGAATATCTGCTCAGAAATCAGTTTCTTGCAAAGCTGCGTTAGGTCCTTAATACAAAATCTTTCCCTTTTTTCCTTTGAGACAGATTCCAGTGACTGCCAACAGGAAGAGAAATCATACAAGAAACAGAAAACCAAAACTATCCAAGAAGCAGTACAATAAACAGTAAAATAATCGCATAAGAAAGGTGAAGAAACACAGGCTGGGTGTGATGAAGATAAATAGGAACAGGTTGATGGTGTTCAAGCTGAAGACATGCCCGTTAACTGAACTGTCAGCCTACCAGCACAGGCAGCCAGAGCTGGCTGGAGAACATCGGTCCCCACCACGCAGACGGTGAGGTCCACTCGCAGGCAGAACCGCGCCTGCTCTGCCACGTCCTCAGGCAGCACATGCAAGCCAGCTCCTGGCCAAGCACAACCGCGATTAGCGAGGCGTCACGTTCAGATTAATAAACCGTGCTTCAGCGTGTATCCAGCCGCCGCGCATGGGGGACCTGGGGAGGAGGGGGAGGGAGAAGGGTAATAACTCAGTCCCAGCGCTAACTGCAGCTACGTGGCTTCTGGACAGGAGGTAGCTCCCGGTTGGCGTAACTTGCAGAATGGGCAGAAGCTGGCAGCTGCCTGCAAAAGCCACCTACGCAGGTCTGTCTGAAGGGTGAGGCGCACCGTCATGGGCGAGCTCTGCTGGCGCCGTGTAGCTCTGTAAATGCAGCGCTCGAGAACCGACAAGCCAAACTGCGTACCCAAAACCCGGCCGTCTGTGCCTCCACAGTTGGGCAACCTCTTTCATGTCCCACTCATTGTAATAAAAATATACGGTGTGCTTTTAAATAATTTTCATCATCTACTCCCTTTACTGCAGCATTTGGCAGTATAACCAGTAATTTGAAACAGATCTCATTAGAAAGATTCCATTTTTTCCTATTCACAAAACCCACACAACTATATAAATACTTCCAGATAGCTGTGATCAGTGGGACCAAATTTCCACCTGTATGGCACATATGCTTGCGCTCCCATTTTGCACCTGAAAACCTCCACCTGCCTGCTAAAGCTGCAAATGTGCCACCAGGAAAGGCTTCCTTGAAGTTGTCTTCCTGGTCCAGGGAACTATTCAAATGTCAGCTGTGCGTGTGCTAGGTGCAAAGTCTGTGTTCCTAATCTCAGGCAAAACCAGGCTGGAGTCAGGACACTCATTGCCTTCTGGGGTCCTGGCAGCAAATATAAGTCCCCTCCGGCCATAAGCAAATCTAAAGGATACAGAATTGAGCAATAAGGAATTACGTTATTCCCCGACATCAAAGCTTAGTGACCACCAGCAGAACCGACTGGTAGCCAAGGAGCCGGCTGCGGGGCTCTGGGTGCCGTCAAAAAAGGTGAAGGAACTCTAAACCTCCAAATTAGCAAGTATAAATATTTTTGTAATGTGTTTGTCTTCTGTAGGATTATACACAGTTAATACTATGCAGAGATTATAGAGTTACGTATTATATGATTTATGCTAACAGAGTAATTATGACACACAAGATAATTCATCTCTTAATGTATTTTAAAACAGTACCGAACTAATATCAATATTATTACTGTTGAGTTCAATTTCTTAAAGTACACGTATAACCAGCAGTTAAGTCCTCCAAATATTTGAAGCAGGCAGAGTACTCCGTTTCCTGGATATTCCTGGATAATTATTCCTGCTTTATTAAGGTTTATTTTACAACTGTGTAAAATAGGTTATAAAGGACAATTCTGCTATTATGCCCTCCCCTGCTTAGGCTTAATAAATATTATATTCCACACCATCCATTAAAGCCAGGCGGTGGAGAAAATAGGAGTGGCAGTAATCTCCTCCACAGATGTAAAATACCTTTAATAAAATAAGGGTGTATAACAGTCAGGAACAAATTACTGAGGTCTGCTTTAATAAAACAGTACCCTTAAAGAAGTATTACTCTTAAGGTACTGACATTCCCACTGGTGATGCAGTGTATCCTTTCAAAGCAGTATAGCTTGTTAAAATGGCAAGATATCTTTTTGCAATAGAGTGTTTGTGTCCAGGCAGATACAAGGTTTGTATAGAATGCAACCAGGGAGCCATAAAACTGGTGGGAAACATATTTCTCCGTGGTATTTTAGTACTTCGAAAAATTCAATCACTGGGAAAAAATGTTTTGCTGTAAACATCTGAAGAGCCTTATAAAAGCAATGGCTTCCCACAGCACCTGCTTAAATAATTTTAAGAGGGAGTATGTCTTTGCTCATCTTCAACAACTTGTAGAAAGCTTCACCTATTAATTTCCCTGGTGCTGTCAGGCCAGGGCACTTTTAATCAGAAATAATTATGAGTGCAATTGGGGGATGTTCACCAGCAGGATTTTTGCACTGTAGAAATAAGACAACTTTCAAAACTGATCACTAGGAGAAATACGATTGCCTTAACAGGTAAATATACCCAGAAAGACGATCACCTTAAAATTTTCCTTCTGAATGAATTATGAACTCTTCAGATGCCAACAAAGAAGTACTCTGCTTATATATCCTAGTGTTTGAGTTCAGTTCAGCTACACATTGATTTTATAAACCCTGATTATCAAGAAGCATGAGAAATACATCCCTTTTTAATTTACCTTTTAACTGTTCTAATTCTACAGGTGAGTAGCAGTTCCAGGCTGCAGCTGTTACCAGTACGATTCCTGACACAGTCCTGTTGTAGACTTCCACAGAAAACATCAACCTTTCACCAGCAACTCAGACCTTCCATGCTGCACACAGCCGTTCCTTCAGTCCCACAGCCTGTCCTTCCTTGGGTCCCACAGCCCTTCCTTCCTTCAGTCCCACAGCCCGTCCTTCCTTGGGTCCCACAGCCCATCCTTCCTTGGGTCCCACANGTTCCAGGCTGCAGCTGTTACCAGTACGATTCCTGACACAGTCCTGTTGTAGACTTCCACAGAAAACATCAACCTTTCACCAGCAACTCAGACCTTCCATGCTGCACACAGCCGTTCCTTCAGTCCCACAGCCTGTCCTTCCTTGGGTCCCACAGCCCTTCCTTCCTTCAGTCCCACAGCCCGTCCTTCCTTGGGACCCACAGCCCGTCCCTCCTTGGGTCCCACAGCCCGTCCTTCCATCCTTGGGTCCCACAGCCCGTCCTTCCATCCTTGGGTCCCACAGCACAGCAGAGGGCCCGGGCAGCGGCACACCCCTGCCTCCTGCCCGCCTGCCAGCCTGGCTCTTGCTGCAGCAACCAGGGTGCTGCACAAAACAAGATGTGCACCCATCTCCCACGCCGGGACTCAGCCAGCCCGCCGTGCGCAGCAGCACTCCTAAGTGCCGCCGTTTAGACAGTGCCGGTATCTCCTGCAGATATTAAAGGTTACTGAACTCAACCCTAATGCAACCAAGGTTCTCTCAGGCTAAGCAACACTCAGAATTTGGCTTATCCCAGTCCTCTGCCCCTCTTCAACTAAAAGGGCAAGTAATAGGCCCTCTGATAGAAATGTTGGCCTGGTGCATCGATATTACATCTTAGTGACAGAATGATTAGACTCACATATATCAGCATTACACAGCTCTCGGCGTGGAGAGCCGCATGTCCATAGCAACGTAACACAACTCTTTGCCACCAAATAATTACACGATGCTCTGGGGAAAGACTAGTTTTCCTGGCACACAGCCAGTCTATCAAAAGGAAAAACTCTTTCTGACCCAAAAGGCAGCTGCGATCAGAGTGTAAATGTAAGCTAACCAACAAGTAGCTCACATCCACTACTTTGCAACCTAATAACTGTTAAGTATACTGCTGTCACTTATCCTGAGCTCTTTTAAAAGATCAAATACTGGGGAAAGGGAAGAAAGAGGAGAACTTTCTGCGGAAAGCAGCAGCTATCTAACATAATCTCCTGTATTCTTCCTTCGGATCAGCCTGAGCATTGCGTTTGGCTGCTGGGGAGGCAAGAAGCTGTGCTGCCACACGCCCCAAGACTCTCGCCTAGCACCGCCTCGGTGACCACCTCCTTAGCAGTAACTCCCAACACGCATCTGAGACAAAACGTCGCTTGTAAAAAAAAGTGTTCAATTATTTAAACCACAAGAGGCTAATTCCAGGGTCCTGTGTTTTCCTCTAGCAGGTTACTAGTACAGTGCAGGGGTACAATTCCCAGCAACTGGTCAACAGTTTTCCTCTACTCTTCTCTCTGCCCAAGACCTCAAGCACCTGTGCCGTCAACCTGTTCTGCTACAGAATGCAGCATATAGCAAAGTTGGGCACTAAAGCCCTGTTCCTTAGGCTATTTTCATTAGTAACAACCTAATATATGCTGAAGGCAAAGCACAAAAGCTGGAGAACTGAGTAATGAAGATTTTTT
>VZTV01086251.1:16940-41714 GCA_013400875.1 Anhinga rufa | reverse complement strand
CCGCCCGCCCGCGGCGGCTGCAGGTGGGGGACCCTGAACTCAGCGTCGCCCCCCAAATTATATCTCTTTTTTTTCCCCCTCTTGGCCTTAAAATGTGACTAAAACCAGGCTTTTATGTATTTATTCTTTTCCTTACCTGAGCTGGAGGTGGAAATGATAAGTGCTAGTGTGAGAAAAAGTAAGAGGAGAATGGAATACAGCGAGGCTCGTGCCGATAGTGCCACTTACCACAGCCGCCAGCTGGAAATACGCCTTTTTCAGGCAAAAAAATTTTCTTCAGGGCTGTTCACAAGGTTTTGGGCCATATATTTAACATCCTTGATTGCACATTAAGAGATGACTTGATTCCATCTGCTGCTGCTTTCTGTAACAGCATCCAGTATTTAACCAGTGGAACTTTGTTTGCACCGGGTGACAGCGTTTCAAAAGCTGTGATCTACGTTCCCGACAGTTCAGTCGATGCTGCCAGGAGGGGCGAACATGGTGGTAGCTCACTGCGGCCCCCTGCTCAGGCAGTCAAAAGCGGACTTGGATTTCTTGGGCTGTGAAACACCCAAAAGGATGTCACACCTTCTGTTGCTCCATTGGGAGAATAACGTTTTCAGAGGGCCTGACCTGGTAAAGCTGTGGTGGGTGGGTCACGTGCTTTTATTATTTGCCTTTCTTTAAATCAGTGATGTCAAAAATAGGTATCTGAAATGCGGACAACTTAAAATTTTATTTTATAATTCATCCTAATCCAGTTTGATGGTGTTTCCAAACCACTCTACCACTAGGAAAAAGAATAAAGGTATCTGGAAATGTCCCCACAGGAAAGGGAAATGAATGACTTTACAAAGGCAACGTTGTCCTTTCCAAGCTAGAGACAATGCCGGTTTGTTCTCCAGATGGGGATTTCAGCTGGGACATCTGCACTTTTAGACCCTGGCAGTCAAAGCACTGCACCAAGTGCCTGCTTGTGAAGCTGTGAATAGCCCCATTTAAGCCGGTGTTTGCAGTTCAACCCTCGCATAAGTGCTTTCTGACTGGAGAGGGGTCGCAGAGAGGAGTACTCTGCTCTAGGTTTGCTGGGCAGCTTTGAACAAGAGTTTCAGAAGCAGAGGATGTGTTCCACATCCTGGTATGATGCCTAAAAACATACTGATCTGCATGAAACACCAGCAAGTTTGCATCACTTATTGTTATAACATACCCATTTAAAAATATTAGAAGGCCGTTTCTTCTGGCTTGGGTATAATTATCCAGGATGTCAAGTGCAGAATGAGGAAGAGCACAACAGATCCAGAGGACACGTCCCCAGCTCTCTTTGAGGATAATGAAAGCAGAGAGCACTCTGCATCTTGTGCTGCTGGTGAAAGATGTATTTTGCTTGTTATTAATACTCTGGTAATTGCATACCCAAGGGAAGAGTGGTTTAAATTATTGCGAAAGCTGTCATTGAGTGGCCTGGTTATTTAAAAAGAAAAACACTGGTTTGTTTCTGAGCCTCCTGCATAGATTGTCATGTAGGAAAACATAGTTGTACTTCTGGTTTTTGATTCGTCCTAGTAAACAGTGTTTCTGTTTCCTCCTGCTGCATATGTGGGGCAATGGGACAAGGTGTAACAGATAATATCCACTCCCAGAGAACAAATTAATTATTATGCTATGTTAGTTGTTCCATTTAATGAAACCCGTTGATAAAAAAACCCAAAACCAAACCAAACCACACTACCAACTAGAGGGCCATTTGTAACATCTTTGAAGTAATTGTATGTGTGCGTACCCATGGCCTGATTCTCTTGCTCAACTCTGGTTTTTTCCTTTAATGGAGCTGTCTATCCTTACTATTTTTATTTGCAGTCACTGAATCTAAGTGGTTTTTTAAGCCATTGGGTAACTCTATTAGCTTTACTGGGCTTAAGTTGGTACAAAAGAAGAATCAAACCTTTCTGTCACTCAAGATTTCATTCATAGCGAAGGATGTCAGCGAAGCAAACCAAATGACAGACTCATTACCATGTGCCATGTTACCACAACAAAAAAACCCCACAAGCCTTGCAGCCACTTGGCAAAGCGTATACGCATTCCCCCTTGCTACTGTCAGCCTAGAAATGATACAGCATATTAACATATTCAGGGTAGATGTTTCATCAGATTACTATTGCAACTGCTAAAAACATTATTGAACAAATTTGTGCTTAGCTGTATGGTTTTATCCGCATTGTCTCTGCCACAGGAGGACGCTGGGATTGGCAAATCCAGGTTTACATCACTGTTTTTCTCTTCAGGTTGACTACAACCCTGATGCTAATAAAATCCTGTGTAATACTGACCAAGTGAATACGGCACACATTGTTTAAAAAATCATACCCAAGACACATTCTTATAATTTATTTTCTGCGGTATTTCTACATGAACATAACACATTTGCTTTCTTAGACTGCAGATTGTTTTTATGATGAATATTCCCCTATCGTGCCATCTCTGCCAGTAAGAATTAGCTCCTCAGAAGTCAGGTAACTTCTGTATCCAAACTCATGATCATCCAAAAACATACCACCGTGGGTTCTACAGAAGAAATTCTGGAGACAAACTCTTAAAAGGAGATCTATAATAATGGTTAGACTTTTGATTCATTACCTCCTTATAATTCCAGAAATATTTGTGGAGACTTGTTAAATCCAAACTTTTTTGGATTAAAAGAAACAACCCTACAGCTGGTGTCTTTTGCCAACATCAGAAGTCAGCCTTCCATTCCAGTACTGGTTCCATATTACTTCCAAAAATGGAATTAAATTTCTTCTTTAGAAGATAAAGTTCTCTTAAATACTAGTGGTAATATGCCTCGAAAACACTAAAGATGACTATTTCTGCAGACACACCTTACTGAAGTGTTTATTTCCATTTTATGGACTATATAAACATCTGAGTGCCCAAAACTGCATATTTTAACTCTAGATCTGACCACAGTGACTTTTTTTACATTAAAAATAGCCCACATGTTCTTTATACTTACAAACTGCAGACTTAGGCAGAGAAAGGGAGGTATAGTTGTTACAGAGCAAACAAGAACTGTGGATGGTGTTGGTTCAATTCCTGCGCTGCCGTAAACATCTGATGTAATCATGAACAAGTCACCAAAGCCCAGATTCCCATGTGATGGGGAGACAGTAAATGACAATGATTTCATTCTGTTTCCTACCTGTAAAACACAGTGAGCAGCAGAGACACTGTGCGAGTGCGTATATAAAAGTGAGAGATACCTGAGTAGTGTGGTGATACGTACAGACCAGATGAACACCTAAAATGGATGGATGGATACCTAGTTTTCTCCATCAGTAGAGATGCCTCCAACAGTAAAGGTATCTACAATAGGAAAATAGAATTCAAAGGAAAAAAGCTCTCATTTAAAGAAAAATGCCCCAAATCAGTAAACAGTACACTCAGGGGATTAGGAAATGCCATTCCTACAACAAAAAACAGTCGTGGTATACTTGGCATTTGAACTCTGTGTTGAAATGTGCTTGTCAGTTGTGGTCATGAATGAGGGTTGTGTACTTCTATTAGGAAGCATCTGTTACAGGCAATGATAAAGCCATGTCGGAACATGGATGCTCCCAAGCAGACAGTCAAGCAAATGCTTAGCTATAGCAACAATACCTTGTAGTTTCAGCTGCTGTGTAGTTCAGATGAGGTCTAAATTAGGTCTTTCACTCTTTCACCTGAACAATTTGTTGCACATATGTATCTGAGTTCTGCCAGAAATATACTGCTCTCATTCATACACATACTGTTACTAACAGAGACTATTAGCAATATTAATAAATACTACATTTCTGTTTATCTTTTACACAACGTAATAATTTAATTGCATGAAATGCCATGTCAGACATTCTCAAGGAAAATTGATTTAAATACAAAGTGCTTATGATTGAATCACACTAAATTATAATTGAATGCTACATAAACCTACATATTCTGTTTCAACTTACTTGCTTTTGTCAACATAAAAGGGGAAAATACACCGTGAAATTATTAGCAAAGCAAGGGTTTTTTTAGGTTTTAAATTAGAAAGTTGTAGCACCTCAATGTAATGCTTTGGTTATGGTGGAGTATAAGAAATCAAGCACCAAGAGAATGCTTTGCCATGAATTATTAGTATCATAGCAGATAGTTTAACATGAGATTTTCTGGCAGGAGACGACTTCCATCGTGAGCTGCAGTCTTGAAACAGTCCATGAAAGTTTCATGACCTGCAGACATATGTGACTCATGCCATGCATCACCCTGTACAGTACATTGTTTGCTCAGAAAGCTATATTCTACTCAAATAAAACATTTCTCATTACCTTTGTCTCCTATTCCCTGCCCCATGAGTTGTATTCAACATTAGCACTTTATACTGATCATTATTCTTTTGGAATAGTTATGTACCAGTTGTGCATATAATTATTTGTAATAAAAGTTATTGCTGTCTCTTATAAGATATTATATATAGCTATTGAAGAGATTACATTTAGCAAATTCTTGTCTTAAGATAAGGTTGTTCCTGAATGATATTATCCCACATTCAGTAGAAGGTTGTTTCAGTCTGTGAAATCGGATAAATAGCATTTTACTCAGTCTCAGCCTTCAAATCTTTCTCTGGTATAAACATTCCGTGCAGGTCCAGATGCATTTCTACATCTACTGTGGCTCGGCCCAATTCTTTGAATGTTTTAGCATCCAAGACAAGTAGGAAGGGTGCTTTTTTTGGATCAGATATCACAACACAGGTCAGAACAATGCCTGTGACATACAAAGGAAGAATTAGAAACACATACTAGTTACACCAAGCACAAAAGATAACATTGTCAGGAAACGGCTCTTGTTTCCTAAGAATTTTAGGACACAAACTCAAAGTGCTTACTAGATCAAGAAGCCTACTGAGAGTGCTAAGGAACTAATGAATGCTTCTCTTCTGTGTTTTTTTCTGGCCGGCCTGCAGTTCTTTGGGAGGGAAGAAAGCAAACCAACACCGAATTGTATGCCTGACAGGTTTGGGACTCATCCTTTCCATTTGCCATTTACCTGTGCAAGGAGTCACCTGAGAACAGAACTGGATCAAGATTACAGGGATACTTGCAGTGCCACTTCATCTTCTCATCTGTAACAACACTGACTTCCCACAGCTTCAGCTGCTCCAAACTGTTGATAAATCCAGCTCTGAGTGGCTCTCTGGGAAGTCCTAAGCATTGGTTTTATTGTTTATGGCTACCTTGGGACATTACACAAGCTGATTTTGGTCTACTGTTGCTTTTATTTTTTGTCTGCAGGACTAAAATGGCTGGTCCTAATTTTAATCTCACAGTGGAAGCATCAACCCAGCTTTCTTGACTAAGAACAATGAAACTTGTAAAATTTAATGCAAAACTCATGTAACCCCAGCTTTCAGAATGCTGTCATTATTTTACCATCATCCTCTTCTCTTGCATCAGGGCTGGGAACAAAAACGGGCTCAGATGGCCAGCAGTGGTCCTCTCCCCAGTGAAGCATTTCCTTTGTCTGGATATTAAATTTTACAATCTAAATTGAAAAGAAAAATGTCAGTGACCCCGACAGTGGTTTATTCCAAAGGTACAACATGAACAGACTGCTGGCACGGGGGACCAATGCTAAGAGTTAAGGAGCAACAAGGCATGTGTCATCACAAGAAGGAAACACCTGGAAAATGTTAAACTTTGGAGTCACATTTAGTGGCTGCATAATCACACAATATTCTTTTAATTTCATTTCATTAGGTTACAATTGAACCTTTCATTTATGGGCTTTAGGTATTTTACAAATACTAACAGATCATGAGAGAACCTCCACTATATCCAATGCCCTCACTATACAGAGAAAGAGTCCAAGGCCCAGAACATTTAAGTGACTTGCGCTAAATCACTGTGATTCTGTAGTAAAGCAGGAAACAGGATTTAAACCTTCCATTTTCTAATCCTGTGAATTATTTTCCTTTTATTGTGACCTCAATATTTCTCAAGGCCTTCTATTGTTAAGTAGGGTATATGTGCCAGAACAAAGGCTATTAATAGTGATGTGTAAAGATTAAACCAATGGGGCAAGAATTCCACACAGATACTGGTATTTACTGAAGGAACAGAGTACAGATTTTCAGCTCAAGTGCCTGGCCAAACAGATCACCTGTGGGCAAATGCATGGCATTTTCAGTTCAGTTCTATTAAGGCCTTTTCTCTGCCCATACAGATGCAGTTATATTCTTTTCCCCTTTGATATTTAGTCAAAAAATATGTTTACACAAAAATGAAATATTCAAATTACTGCAGGAAGAATTTGGAAGAATTCTCCCTTCTAACCAAGATGACAGCAATTTTGCTGACAGACTTTACCTGAGGATTACACATGGTTGTTGTGCCTGCATTCATTAAAGAGCAACTGATGTGAAAAAAAAATCTTCTGACAGCATTTTTTATTCTATTCAAGTCAAGCAGGGATTATTTACTCTGGAAATCACAAACTTGCAGATTTGTTTGACCTACCATCAGATGTGCTGCAATAAATTTTCTTGCATCATGCAGAAATCCAGCTTTATTTTTTAATCAGTTGGGGTAAATATATACAAGAACCAACAGTGAACTCAATTTGCGCTGCCTTACAGTCACAGAGCAAGTATTATAAGGAGTGAGTTTTTCTGTAGAATACTCTTACCTTCAACTATTAATACTTTTCATCTCAATCTATTTGTACTTTAGGCTGTCTCCTGAAAAGTTGACATCATGCATACACAAGCAAAGCATTTGCTACCCTCTCATGCAGAACTAGCTAGAAAAGATAAAGCTTTCTGAAAAAAGAGATATTGTTTTAGTATTTTTAACTTATTAGATACTATTTTTTAGTTAGGTTTCCAAAAGGTAAAAAAATATTAGAGATGTTTGTCTGTCTAGTACTTCTTTTTCCTACTCTCTCCTTTGTAGATCTTGGCACGTTACAGAAGTTCACCCCAATGTAGCAGAAAAGTGAAGGTCTCAGTAACTATTGTGTTCAAAAGACTTTGTGGAAATACGAAGCTGGATAAAAAAGCCTGAGTTTATTAATACTTTATGAGGGAAATGGTACAACATGAGATTACCCTTATAAGAATTTAGGCATTTCATGTTTCTTTGCATGTGAGTGACCCACCAAGGGGAAAAGTTTTGACAGAAACACATACACAATTGAATACTCAAGAATCCGGTCTCCAGTCACATCTATAAGAAAGCATTTGTTCGGCTGCCTATGGAACTACATGTTTTTAACAGTTAATAATAATGTTCCAGATTTTCAACTAGTAAAATGAAGATATATTGTTTGCATAGTTTGGCCCAGCGAGGCTGTTTTAATCATACAGGTAAGGTAATATATGTCCAACTTTTCATCTCCTTGCTTTCAAGTGCTGAAGTTTACGAACATAGTACCCAACTGCAGTGTCATCATTTAGAAGCTTGAACTTGATGTTGAAAAAAAGAGCTCGGTTTCTGGCCTCAGAACCACATGTTTTGGATTTGCATTCATAAATGCAGATTAGGCTATATTTTGGGCCAAGCTAGTAAAGCACAGTCTACTTATGACTGCTTGATTTGTGTCCCATAAATACAGTTTATGACTTTGTTAATGTTAATTATACCTGTGTAGGAATTGGACTCCACTGGACTGCTGTTGCAAAGATGCACTTGTATTTTTTGCCATTATAGTCGTAGTTGATGCGAGGCAGTTCTATCCCTGGATAAAATAAAATTCAAGACTTAGGAACAAGAGAAGAAAAATAACTGAAATGTACATTTACATGTGCCAATCTTCAGGAAGTTTTGCCCTGTGAAAAACCTTGACAGTATTTAAAACAGGTGTTGCATAGATTTTGTATGTCTGAATTTCTAAAAAGCTGAAGGCAGATATTAACACAACATAATTAAGCCAGGGTTGTTAGTTCAAAAATGACAATTTTTCATTCTTAGAGATTTATTATACTGGAACTTATGAGGGGTGTTTTGGTTTGTTTTGTTTTTCCTTTCTTCATAAATACATGAAAGGTGAACATATGAGATATAATTGGAGGCCACCATTCTAAGAAATTACTTTCACTTTAGGTAAATAAATACTCTTTACATGTTCCTGTTATTATCCCCTGAAAAAAAGTTTAAAAATCCACTTTCAAAGGCAATCTTTATAAAATATAGCAATAACTGAAGTTACTATTTATAACAGACCTATTTAACTAAAATTAGTCTTGTAACAGGTAGATTTGCAAGCCATATTAATAGTTGTAGGATCAGACTTGGAATCCTATATTCATATAAAACTGATGTAACTTCAGACATCTAAAGGGTTTCACTCTTGATACATATATATCTGAGAGGTTCAGGGTCATATACTACTGGATAGACCCAGAGGAGGGAAGCAAAGAAGAGAAAGATATTGTCAATATCTACACCAAACATATTAATTAAAGGTTTCATTTCTTTTAGCTTTATAAAGATCTTACTCATATGAACAACTATTAGGCATTATTAGAATGCACCTATGGGTGCATAAGAGAACATATTTGAGATTTGTATAACGGATATGTCTCACCTTCGCATAGTATTTCAGGCTGGCAATAGATGCTGCCATCTTTCTCTTTCACAGCAGTTGCAGTAGATGGAAGTGTGACTAAATTAGAACCTACTTCGGCATCCTGAAAGAGACATATGCTGAAAAAGTAATGTGTCTCCAAGAATATGCTTCTTACTTAGATCTTTCATCAGATTTGATATTAATGTAGACAATTTTGGGATTAAACAAATAATGCAGGTTGAAGAAGTTCCTTCCTATGGCGTTTATCTTGTAACATTAGATTCTCACCTTTTCATTAGAAATCGTTTTATACTCAGAGGATTTTAATATATTGTAGAGCAATCATTTTGAATCACACCGAGCCTTTAGAAAGGTTTATATAGACATGGCTATGTTCCAGAAGCACGATAAATGGATTACATAGTTTGCAAATTTATTTAATGAAGATGGGTTTCGAGAAATTAGGTATCAAATTCCCACTAAAAGTCACCAAGGTTAGTTTTTTTGCAGCTGCTATAAATCAAGTGTGAAAATAGGTGTAATGCACTCTTGGTTTTAATATGCTATTGCTGAAGTCTTAAGATTGCAGGGTAGTTTGGATAGCTGGTGTAATCCAACGCATCCTTTGTCATTGCTGCCTAACTCTTTCTGAGACATGAACAAAGCAAGATTCTACAATGCAGAAAGAAGTATTATCCATTCCAAATGTATCAGGCAGGAACTTGCCCAAGTTGCTGGGCACTATAAAATCTTCCCTGCAAACAATGATGTAAAATGATGTTTTAAATTAAGCTGAAAGATAAAATCTTTCCTCTTCCTGGTAAATCTCACACTTAAATGAAATCTTCTAATTTTATTAAAACCATCGCAACAGTTGGGAGCGTGTGTATATTATATATAGGCTTCCAGTAAAATGGAGAAACAGATTGTGCAAAACCTTATGCACGCCCTTCCAGTCAACAGTCAACTTGATTTATCTGCTCGTATTTGGTAGCATTTTATAAATAATCTCACTGGTAAGGAAATTACGTATGCTCAATAGCCCTGTTCTCCATAATGGAAGGCATCAGAACCTAGATCCGTGTAACTGTATGTCCAGCTGCTCATCGCCTTTTCTCACAATCCATACACAAAACAAAACTACTGCACACTTTGTGTATATGTTATTTTTAAAGAATCAGAAATTTGCACATAAGGGCTGACAACTAATAATTCACCCATTATTTACACTGATGTATTTTAAATTTCTGATCAAAGAACAGATTAAAAAGCCATTTTCTTTCTACCTTATCATACTGCAGAGGAACAACAAATCGTTTGCAGGTTGGCATGGATGTAAGCTTGCTGTTCTCTTCAAAGTCATTATTCAGGTTTTTTAAATAGAACATATCATATAAGCTATTGTCTTTATAGGCAATAATATCAAAAATAATGTGGCCATCCTCTTCATAAGCATTTATATGGTGAAAAAGCACCATAGCATCGGTATAAAACTTGGTGGGTACTTCTTTTTTAGTCTTCTTGTCTACAAAGTGAAACCAAGTCTGAAAGATAGGAAACATTATTTAAAACCATTAATGATTAGCAAATAGTTATTCAGGAAACTGTTTTCTAATGGTAGCCATCAACATTCTAATGTATTGCCTATTTCTGCTGAAGCATATTAAAAACTCAGGATTTGCTGCTAGGAGACAAGAGGTTCCAACCAGAAGACCAAAAAAAAGGAGGAGTAAAATGAGTGGGGAAGAGCTTTAAACTAATTTTACTGTTGCAAATTACTATTTGGGCTAGGCTAAGGATTGAAGTTTTATGGTAAAACCTGGAAAATCCCCTCTTCTAATTTGAAGTTAAATCTGCCTTAGTCCAGAGCCTCTCTACTGCTTTGTGCTGTGCACTCTATCCCAGCATGCCCCACTTATTGATGGCCAGAGCATGTGGAAATAAAGTCCTCAGAAAACAGGTTTTTTCCTCAGTTGCCACAATGAAAGACTCTCCTTTTGTTCGATGCAGGCTTTGCAACCAGTCTGGCTCTCCTATCTGATGCAATGGATCTAGAGCAGATCTCATATACGATATACAGTATTTTGTTTGCACCAGGAGCAACTGTATGTATAAGGGATGCTAATGCTGTTTTTAATTTCTCAGCTAGCACACAATATTTCTAAAAATGCCAAACTATCCTCTTTCTCAAGCACTTCAGCATCAGATATTTATTTGTGAAATTTCTGGAGATGGGAGGTAGTATTTAAAAAATACAACTTCTAAAAAAAATGTGCAACATGAAAGTCAATGGTTGAAATAAAATGAGGGGTTACTGAAATTAATGAACGAGATGAAAAACAGAACAGTGTGGAAGAGGTCACTGGCCTGGCTGATGCCATTTCTCAGCATTAGGGAAAATACCTTATCTTCCTTCTGATAGGAAAGGCAGGAAGCCCAGCTCACACCTCGGATGTAAGCAGTTGCCATTTTGACAATATCCAGTCTGAATGGCTGCTCTATGAAGATAATGTAATTTTCTGTGATTCCAAAGCTATGGTAGTAGCTTGGGTGGAGCAGAGAGCGAGAAGGGATGGAGCAAACCACTTCCAGATGTTTAAAACAAGATTTCTTCTTTTCTTTTTCTGAACATAAATGATAAAAAAAAAAATAATTATAATAAATTCCAATCCTGTGCTTGGATTTCTCCCATGTATGAAGTAGGAAAGAAGAGGTTTCTCTCAGTTGTATTTGCATTTTCCTCTCAAGAAAGTGGTTTGTTTCCTCCTGCAGAATTAACATAGAAGTTTGCAGCTGAGTGAAGCAACACAGTAATACCACAATGCCGGATCCATTCAGAGAGAGCCCCCTTGTCTTAGTATTTGATTCTACTGGTTACTGTCTTCAGAAGTTCTAGCACAGAAGAGAAAGATGTTCAATTAAATCGGCAGCTTTACAAGGGGGTTCAAAACTCGCCATGTTTTTGAACTTCTAAGGAGATGTTTCTGTTTGATCTATACTGACTTTGTCTGAGCCTCAGCTAGAAATTACAAAGTTATCTTTCAGCTGTGGAAGGCCTCTTGCTTGTTCAACCAAGAGGACAGACATCACATTACCAGCTGATTTTAAACAACAACACACAAAAAAAAGATTGTCTTGAAGGAAGAAGAGCAAGTGATTTGCTCTGTGAACAAAGGACAGTATTTCAGCAAGGCCTAGTGTAGACCAAGTTAGAGAGGAATTAACTCTATATTAACTCTATTTGTTATTATGCTTCCTATAATCACAGTATCAGCATTTTAAGAGCATTTTCATTTATGAAGAAAAATAAAATTTACAACTTCAAATTATATTTACTGCCCAATAAATAAAATTATTTCTCTTCATCCTCCCTCTACACATCAGAATACAGGGAATGGAAAATCTTCTAAAAGAGTTAGTTCACTCTAGTAATATTCAAAGTAGTATTTTTCTAAAAGCAAATTCTTCTAAAAGCAAGGTTCTTCATACTGAAATACCCTGTTTACACAGTGTTCAAGATGAACCTTTGTAATAGCACATGCCC
Organism: Anhinga rufa; assembly: GCA_013400875.1. Classification (NCBI taxonomy): domain Eukaryota; kingdom Metazoa; phylum Chordata; class Aves; order Suliformes; family Anhingidae; genus Anhinga; species Anhinga rufa. Next base: position 29,599 of record VZTV01086251.1, on the reverse strand, counting down.
AGACAGGCTAAGCAGTTAACATTATGTTCACAATAAGTTAAAATTAAGAAAATTAATGCCATCCATTTCTAGAAGAGCTGTATCACCACCCCTTAACCTCAGAGGAAAAGAAATTGCTAACAAGTTTCCAGAAAATACTGATAAAAGACATATCTTACCTGGCACAGAGGGAGGAATCTTAAATAGAATGTATTTTGTCTTCCCTTTATCAGCTATTGAAGTACCCATGTTGAGAATATTTCCAGCACTGTCATAGTGCGGGTGAGAAGTTGCGAGATTTACAGCTATGTATTTGCTGTAGTCAACCTGGAAAATGATACGATAGAAGATTTTAGAGATGTGTAAGAGAATTAAAATTGATCTCAACTAACACCACAAATTCATCAGCTTTCTAGCACTGCAGCCTTCTATTGGTACCCCATTTTCAAAGGCCTTGAAATGTAAACAATTAACGCAAATGACTTATATAGGCACTCAAACGATTTCCGAATTCAAGGCTAAAACAAGTTACCCAATCTGAGTTACATTCACCTCTCCCTTGCAGCCATATAACACAACGGTAGGATTGGCTAAAGAAGTTGTTCTGTAAATGTCCATTTCATCTTGAAAGCAGTTTATTTAATAGGGCTGTGAGTCTTGCAGTCTTCTGGAGCAAAAAGATTCCTATTTGATTTAAAGCTTGGAAATTGTACTGAAAGTGTATTGCATGCTAGAAAAGGCTCATTGTGTATTTCAATATGCCAATAATTAAGTAATATCTTGCATAAGGTACTTGAAAACTAGTCATATAACTGACCTACTGAATTGTTAATTATGTAAATCACTTGATAACTACAAATGCTTAATAGGGGATGATATGCAGTATTATTCCTGCAACCTGGCTAGATTATGTACAAGTGAAATTGCTCAAAGCCCAGCGTTTCCCAAACTACCTGGGATTTAATTTTGAGCTAATGAGTTCTTAAAAGATATGGTATCTTCAATATTTCACTTTATCATGATTTCAAAAGTAAGGGAAAAGTAGAAGAAGAGAAGTGTCTCTCCTGGTTTCAGGAGAGGTTTCAGGTTAATTTCCTTCAGAGTAGCTCGTATGGGGCTGTGTCTTGGATCTGTGCTGAAACAGTGGTGATAATGCGGAGATGTTTAGTTGTTGCTCAGTAGCGCTTATACCAGTCAAGGGCTGTTTCAGCTCCCCGTGCTGTGCCGGGTGCACGGGAAGCTGGGGGGGACACAGCCGGGACAGTGACCCCAGCTGACCCCAGGGATGTCCCACACCACACGGCTCATGCTCAGCGTATAGAGCTGGGGGAAGAAGGAGGAAGGGGGGGACGTTGGGAGTGCTGGCATTTGTCTTCCCAAGTCACCGTTACACGTGATGGAGCCCTGCTTTCCTGGAGATGGCTGAACACCCGCCTGCCCATGGGAAGCAGTGAATGAATTCCTTGTTTTGCTTTGCTTGCATGCGCAGCTTTTGCTTTACCTATTAAACTGTCTTTATCTCAACCCATGAGTTTCCTCACTTTTACTCTTCCGATTCTCTCCCCCATCCCACCAGGGGGGAGTGAGCGAGCGGCTGCGTGGTGCTTGGTTGCTGACCGGGGCTAAACCATGACAGTATCTTTCCAGTTTTGTGTTCTGTGCATGTTAAAGGATCCTTATGAGTCAGCCTGAAACTTTATTCATTAGCAGATGAGGAACCAGAATGACAGATAGTCTTTTATACCTTCTCTAGTGTCTCCAGAGTCTGCGGATTAATTTTCCTGATGAAGTTAGTCTCACTGACGGCATAAAAATCATCCCCAGTTTTCATAATGTTGATCAGGCAGTTGTCTGTGAACTCAGGAATGGTATGAGACAGATATGAGAATGCCCTGTGGAGAGGGAAATTTTGTGTCGGTTCATTAGAGCAGCAGAAGCCGTACTAGCTTTTACCCCATGCAAAGCCAAAGTCACCCGAGCAGTGTGGGCTGTGCACAGCAGCAGGGTCATGGAGCTGGGCCTGTCTGTCCCCTGCTGTGCCCTCTTCTGGCTGCTCCTACGCTGCCTCGGTGGAAAGGGTGGAAAAGCGGAGGAGACGGACTTCAACGAGGAGATGGACTTCAACGCCCTTGGCTGGGAAAGGGTTAAGGACATGTGTGCAACTGGTCTTCCATACACGAATGGGCATCCAGGTCCAGTCCTGCTGCCAGCTGTACCATATGCACTGGTTTATCAGGATGGGCTAATTACAGGCTCTCCTGTGCATACTTCGTGACAATTTGGCCTAACAGTTCCAATCTAAAAGCTGGCAGGTTTTTCAGGGTATGCCTTTGTAAAATAGATGGAATATTTTTGTTCCCGGTGTTATCCCGTACCACAGTTATGATTTCAAAGAAGATCCAACTTCACATGTGGGCTTGACAGTTTTCCTTATTAGTGTTGGATTTTATCGTATTCACTTGAAGCCAATATAAATTTGCTTATATCCCTTTCAAACTTAAATACCAGCATTACCCTATGTGCTGAAAGAGGGAAGAAAAGGATCTTATCTCAGGGTAAAAACTTACAACCTATCAACTATTTTGCAATAACTATCTCGGCATATGCTCTTACCAAATATCAAATTCAAGATCATTAGAGGTAGTCCAGCCAGGAAGAATAGATGGGTAAGCTACTTGCATTTGTCAGGGAATACCCACAGCCAATTTTACAAGACAGGCGATAACATGATGGCTTGCCTCTCATGTACAGCCTATCATCCTTTCAAAAGCAGCTATTGCAGAAATCCCAAGTGGTTCTGATTTTGAACATAAGATTAGATCAGGCCTATGGGTGCAGTCCTTCAAAGCACTGCATGCGACTCCAGAAACAATGGAAATTTTTCATCAATTTCTTTTCTTTTGTAAAAATGGTCTTTAATCCAGAAGGTTTTCTATTCTTTTTAAAGTGATTGATGATTTTCCTCTTTTTGTTGAATAAACTTTGCATTAATTCCTTCCCCATCTCTTCATCTTTTCCTTTCTTGCTGCTTCTCCCCTTACAGAGTATAATTTTTATAAACTTCTGTGAAACACTTAAAAAGAAAATATTTGTTTTTTCAAAATTACACCAAAATCTACTTGCAGTAGTGAAAAAAATAGCCACTATTGCTGATAAAATAAATTTCAGATATTTGCCCTAGAATAACCCATAGGGAATACAGGCCTGGATATTTCTCTTTGCCTTTTCAATATTTAGCAATTGTAAATTTACAAAACAAATTTTGTATTTGTAAACATGTGTCAAGGGTAAACAGAAAGACATCTATGCTGGAGAGAGAGGTAGATAGAAGAATCTTGTTGGAAAAAGCATCTCTTACTTGGCAAATATGTTTTTGCATGGATCTGGATAAGCCATAGTTCCAAACTCAGACACCACGATTCGCTTTGCTTCTACATTGCAGTTGTATGTGTCACTTCGGAGATACTTACTTCTGTAGTAAACTTCACCTGACAAAGGCCAAACAGGTTTCAATCACATTTCATACTGAGTTCTTTAGAAAATTAGCACAGGTAAAGTCAGAGAAAAAGTTTCTCAAGCAGATGTTCTTTAGCTAAGAAAAGGCTGCAGTGAAACCAGCAAAGCCCCTAACTCCCTGTTTTGGAAGGCTTTTTCAGCTCTCTAAGGAACGTTCTTGTGGCTGCTGAGAGGGGTAACAATTTGTCTGGCTTCCCTGATTCCCAGCACATTTGGACAATACTGGGGGACTGGGGAGAGGAAAGGAGGGATTTGGATAAGCCCTTCCAGTAAACCAAAACAATCTGTGTAAAAATGATTAATTCTGCATCACTGTGTGGGTGGTGATAAATCTCCTGTATTGGCAAAATTTAGTTATGAGAGAGTAACAAATCGCTTGAAGGAATCAATGTCTATCCTTACCAATTTAATGAACTTGAATAATACTTGAACTAACTGAGCTCTCTTTGCTTCAGGTAAATAAAATATACTGGCAATTTAAACTTTTTTTATTTATTTTAATTTAAAAATTTTTTTAAAATCTTTATAGGCTATTTTGTTAAGGATGTAGAGCTGGGCAGGCAAGGAGATCCTGCAGTTGCATTAAATGCCTCTGATCACAGAAATGGAAACTAAAAAGTAAACAGTAGGAATGGAGGATGACAGGAGCAAACCCCAATTCTTTTACAGATACATACTTTTTGCAGCAAGAATCTAGGTATCAAACATCCTGCCTCACTGTAAACAGCTGAACTGATAAAAAAAGATTTAACTGAAAACAAACAATGAAATTGTTTTGGATAGAGGTGCTGCCTGTTTTCCTTCACTAAGGATGACAAGTAGGAGGATTGCTTCTAGGGGTGTCGAGTATACATAAGTGAGGTTTGATTTCTGAAGTGACACAGTGGCCCAGTTTCTCTCCTGGCAGCTGTTATAGCTGCAACCAAATCCCAAAAGGGGAATGTTAGTCTTCCCTGAAACTAGGTTGTTCATCCACAACAGAAAAACCTCCGGATATTACAGTACTTTTGGTTGATCCAGTTTGGAACAATGGAGGTTTTCTTGCTCTGGGTGGAAGGCGAAGGCTGCCCTGCAGTGACCTGCTGAGAGCTGGTTGCAGGCTATCCTGCAGTGCGGACGATATTGAACTTTGGCACTCCGGAAAAAAGGACAACATAATCTATCTCTTGATAACAGCCCTGCAGAGATATGCCTGCTGCTGCTGTGGAGAGCGAGATGTGAGTGTATGTTTGGAGAGCCTTTCCCCAAAGGGGTTACCGCCCCACCAGGCACGCCACTCTGCAGACGAAACCTGCAGCATTCTAAAGCTGATCAAACTCAAAATAGAATTAGCAATGTGAGGCACCAAGATTTGGGTTGTTCAGCTTTTTTTAATCTGATGTGCAACAACTTACCATTTTTAAATGTAAAGCTATGCAGCAGAGCCAAGCCATCAAACCAATGGTTATACTTAGTGTCCCCTATTGTGTGCATCCCTGGGCCATTTCGGAGAAGTATCCCTTGCAACCAAGTGGGCAACTGACCTATAAACAAAAAGGAGATTTCATTTAGGCGAGGGGCTTATTACAGGACGGTTTTCCTAAGGGCATAGGCTTCACAGAGCCAGACAGACTATGGGTGTGTCAAGATTTGTAATAGCATATAATTATGTTGGAGTTTGGGTTAACTAAAATGTGATCTGCTCAAAAATGTCGCACTGGTAATATTCTGCATGAAAATTGCTATATGAGATTACTGCAAGAAGATGAGATTGCTGTAATGTAATTTACTAAATATCAGGAAGTAAATAAAGTTGGACCTTTCTTTCCTGCACTCAGATTTTGAAGTGATGCATTTAAACCCTTTTATTCATGCCAGGAAAAGCTAGAGCTTATCAGAAATAAACATATTTTATAGGTTATGTGACTTGCCTTGGCGTTCTGTACATCAATTTAAACTTCAGGCTAAATGAATTCCAGTAAAAATGTCATTAATTAAATTACATAACATAATGTAGTGTCGTTAAGGGACTGCTTTTGTGATACTAGTCATAATGTTGGTGTTTTGAATACAAATAAAGGGTAGGAATATTATACTGAAAATATATAAGTACTGTTGAGGTTTGAATAAGAAATGTTCCTCATCAAATCCCTGCAAGAAATACATTACCTGCCATTTGACACACAGAATAACAAAAATTAAAGAATGTCATTAGGGTTAAAGAGCTGAACAAATGCGTATCAGATATTAAATTAAAAGCTTCACTTGCTTCTTTGTGTGTATGCCTCCTGAGGGAACATTTAAGATCACATACTGCTTTTCCGTGCTATTCCTGCACTAAACATTGTCTCTGCATAAAAAGCTATTCAGAACTTTTAATTCTCCTTATCATTTAGTTTGTGACCCTACGTCGAATATGTTGACACACTTTCTTATTAACACTCCCTTTACAACAGATAGAATGTCCTCCTACAGAAATATTCAATCTTGTCAAGCTGATGCAGTCACAGAGAGGTTTTGCTGCAAGGCTTTCTGAGATCCTAAAGGGACTTTGGCTGCTTTATTAGAAAATATTTCCTGAATTTTGACCTTTTTAGGTAAGGGAGACAAAGACGTTTGTCATTTCTTCAAACAAATGACATTAAGGACACAAGGAAGAACCATCCAAGTGCAAAGGAAGGATATGGAGTCAACGTCAGCTTTACCGAAAATATATTCTCAGTCAGGCTAAACAGTTAATATTGTATGCCACAATACTCACACAACTTCATTAGGGTTACAGTTCTGGAATACATGAGGAAGATAAAAAAATTGTTGACACAAAGGATGGAATAATAATAATCAATCAATTAATAATAATTATTAATTATTATTATTAATTTGTTATTATTCACGTTTTAGAGGAGCCTTGAAAACCAAACCTTCTTTGCCTTTCTAATACAAGAAGTTCCAATGCAATAATTATAGTACTTTTTTGTATAAGATGAACAAGGTTTAACCCTTAATACAGATAATTGCACAAACCTTGAGTAACTAAAAATAGTTGGTGAGGAGACAGTGAGACAAGTTAGCAGAAGAATAGAATCTTTCAGAGAGAACAGGATTATGATCTTAAGAAAGTATATATTCAAAATAGATACATAATTTTTTGTTTGGCCGACTACTGAGCACTAATTGCTGAACAAGTTTAGTCTGCTTATACGCCTAAAATAAAAGCGTTTCTCTTCTTGCCACTTCCCTTTCTACAGTTTTCTGTTATTTGGCAATAGAAGGCTGTAGGCTCTGCTATTTCTCTGATACTATGGGCAACTGCAGTGTAGCGAGTGTAGTCTTCTGGGCTCCTACCCTCCTACCAACGCCATTTATGATGGTAAATCTGTGCAATGAGCATGGGCTGCAACAAACCTTTTGCTAACACTGAGCTTGGGCTGACTGCATGTAGTCTTGCTGCAACCAGGCCTTCTCTCCCTGTGGTGAGAATGTAATACTTCTGCTGCATATGAGGTCTTGTGGGATTTTGACCCAGTAAAACTATCTTCTGCTTTGGGGCCCATCATTGGAGACAAGTAGATATTTCTGCAATTCAGTGAACATCTTGCAGCTCCTAGGGCGAAAAAGTTTGTTTAGAGATTATTCCTCTACATCAGAATAATGGTGCTCAAAAAGTTCCAGGACAGGCCAATAAAATTATTTTGCTGGGAGAGATAAAAGGTGGAAAAAGGGGACCTTCTTTTTAAGGCACTGTAGACTTGATTCAGCTTCTGAAACTTCTGGTGTAATTCAGTCTAATTTCTGGCATAATTCCAGTACGAAAAGCATGGAGCAAAGGATCATCTAGTGAGATTTTCAGATGAACCTTCATCTTAGTGGGAATTAAGAATTTCTGTAAATCAGACTGGGTACCAATCAGCATCCTAAACTGCCTAAATAGCTTTTAAAATCTGGACCTTGCATATTTTTTGCTTCAGACTTTTTTCTGAAGTGGAAACAACGATAGTTTTCTGTACCACATGAGGATACAAAAGTGACAGAGTAAGATTTCCAAATATCTGGAAGTTTGTTAACAATCATAGCGACAGATTCTCATACAATCACATGGCTGTACAACATTTAGGAGAGCATGCGTTAAATTACAGCTGACAGAAGCATGGCGTCATATTTACAGTGTACATATTGATTAACAAGGAGACAAAATACTGGCAGAGCTCAGGGCTAGCAAAATATTTCTCTATAGTTTTCCTAATTGGTAAATACTGAATCATTATTGCCAATGAAGGAATATTTTGCATGCACAATTTTGTTTACTGAAATATGCAGTCTTTGTTCAAATTAACCATTGCATAATACAGGTCAGGTCTGATAAATGGTTTGATTGCAAACAACTTCAAATGTTTCAATAATAAGTTTATATCTTGAGGAAAAAAAACTTGAAAGGCATAAACCCACCACAAATTACAACAAAGCACTTTGTCTGACTTGAAACAAAATCTTTTCCAGCTCAGCCTCCAAAGTGAACAACAACAACAAAGTCATGCAAGTTTTAACTGTTGTCTTTCTAAGTGTTGCACTTGGGAAGTGACTTTAAAATTGGTATTAGATGCCTACCGTTTCTTGGACTACATATTACAAATAGTGCAGCATATATTTACTAAAATGGGGTTCTCGGCAGCAAACCTCCCCTGTAGCTATAGCAAAAAAATATCTGTAAAGTAAAAAAAGCAGTAAAAATAATAGATTGATCAAGCGTTCCTCGCTAGAGAGCCATTTTAAACTATCTTGCTGAAAGATACTCTGCATTTTTTACTGGATTAACTTCTGAACCCTCTTTTTAACGGGACACGGTGGCACCCATGACTGCTGCTTTTCGACTTAGAAATACTGTTGCTGAAAGTCCCAATTCTAGTGACTCTCTCCAGGAGGCAAGGAAGAGTGTGAGCAGACAGAGGGAGGGTAGGGAAGGGTTACAGAGAAGAGAAACCAAAAGCCTGAGCGGAGCCATGGGGGAGGGGGTGTCACCAGATTAAAAACCGAGATTGGTCCCTCTCCACCAACTTCAGTGAACCCTGTTCAAACAGACTTTCTGGAAAAGTACACAGAAATGCCCATCAAGTGAGAAAAACCCCACAGTCGGGGCACAAATACTATCCTTTAAACACAATTCACTTTCTCAGTTTCCCTTTTCAGTGTTGGCTTGGGTGAACAATTGTTTCGGTGTTTACATATTTGAAAACACCAAAGTAACCGCACGTATTAGAACAGATTTTCTTTCACTTACCTTGCACCTCAGCTTTTATGGGTTCTGGATGTTCTTCTTTATTTCTACCAAATATCATATCCATGTCTCATGTAATAAACAGTTTCTGTGTCCTCTACCCCGCTGCTCCTGCAGCTGTAGCGGTCCCCTCCTGTCTGGGCTAAGAACTGCTCTTTCCTGTTATATATGAAGTTAAGGTCAAAGTGCAATGCGAGCTAGTGGCTGGTGGCTTATAGATTGACAATTTATAATAGCTGATCTTTAATCCCTAGCACATACACTATAATTCTTGCACATTCTCATTAAAATTAACTCTTTCATTGATTCGAAGGGGAAGTAAGAAAAATGTAACTCGCCTGTTTGCTCCTTATGAACCTATCTGAAGCAGCCAGGCACGCCCAGGGAGTCAGGCAGAATGACTCTGAAACATCACCTTCAGCATTCCAGGTAAAATTTTAGGCACTGCGTAGGGGTGCTTGCCCCATTTGGCAGGTAGGGAGAGAAAAAGAAAAGAAATCTCTACCCACTGTTCTGAGTTTGACTCCTTGGGAGTGACAAACCTTTCAGAGCAGGGTGTCATCCTTTTCCTCCATTCTGTGAGATTTAAACTGGGCTGGTTTTTAGTTAACAAAATATCATCACTGAGCACTCATGTGCTGTATTTCTTTATATACAAGCTGTTCCAGAGTGAACTGAGCGGCACATCTTTGAATTAAACATCTTTTCACAAATAATCACTAGAACGTAGTCTCCCTTATGTGACCTGAATCCACTCCATGAAAGTATGGCAGGAATCATTAAAAATGAGGGGGATTTTTAACTTCACGCTTTTGTTTCTTGATAAGGTACTTAACCGAGTTCAATGTTGCCAATTTAAAAATCCTCTGGAAAAAGAATTATTTCAATATAAAGCATGTGATTGCAGAGTAAATCATAGGCTCCATTGAACATGAAGGATAAAAAGATTCTTTGCACAATTATATATTATGCAATTTCATATGAGGTTACCCTAAAATCCGATTTTTTTCAGCTAAATCACTGTTGTTCCCAAAATGTTTTAACATCACTTCTTCAGGCTGACTGATCTTTTATAAATGTACATATTTATTTTATTTAAAACACATTTTGTGCTACACTTGGCTGCTCTGACAGACCTGTTACACACATACATTGCTCCTCTCTTCCTAACCTAGTGCCTGTTTGATGGGCTAGCTTCACTTCAGGAGATCAACAAGACAGCATGCCTGTCTCTGTTTAGAAAGCACTGACAGAAACAGGTGATAACAAAATAAAAAGCCAGATTAAAAATTAAAATATATGGACTTTGTTAGAGTCAGTAGTGTTAATAAACAGGAGGATTGAACCAGAAGGCTGCAGGAAATGGAGGGTATCGAAGTCCACATACATACACATATGCAGATAGATATATATCTACACATAACTATACACACACTATATGCATGGATATGTATATACACATACATGTGAGAGAGAGAGAGTGTGTGTATTGAGATGTAGACTTACTTGTATACACAAAGCCAACTAAGGGATTTTTCAGCAATGTTAGAGACTGAAAAGGATCTGGCAAAAAAGCAAAACCATCTAACTCGACTTCCACTAGGCCACGGGGACATTTTCTCCGTCCATGATGTTCTGCTTTGCTTTAATATGTTCTCTTCAGCGTATCCTCATCCATTTTCAGGGCCACAGCTCTTAATGCTGCAGTTTTAATTATATGACCTGTGAGCAGTCTGATCTGTAGCAGTGCCAAGCAGATTTCCATAGAGCAAGCAAGCAATAAAAAGGATTAATTTGAACCACTTTTGCCCTTCTTCAACATGACTGTTCATCTAGTTTATGATTCAGTCAAGATGAGATAATGGGAAACCTTGTTAAAAGTTGTTTGAATGGAAGAACAAGGAGCTGCAGATATCCAGCAACTTTTCGTATCAACCCAAATGTGTTTTGGTAGCTAATTTCAGGTATCTGTGCCTGAAAGTTTTGTTCCATATTACGTACAACTTAAACAGGGGAAATGAACTTGCAAAGTTCATTTTTCTGCTTGTCAGTGAAAAATACTTTATTTAGCAGTAAACCACTTTTTTGTTGTTGTTTTCATTATGCTAATGACAGATAAGCGGTTAGTAAGGTATGGAGAGATGAATTTTCTTCCTAATTTCTGCCTTGAAATTGAAACAGAGAAATATCAATATATTGATTTACAATTATAATGTGTAATTATCAGCAGAAGTAGATGTGGATTAGGTGACTTTCCTCATTTTATTATTTCACAATGTTTCTTCTCCCTTTGTAAAAACACACGTTTGATGGGAGAGCATAGAGAAGGTTATAGAACTCCATGTTGTAGAGAACATAGAGGGAATACCCTCTCTGGACAGACTACCTGTGCCTCTTTGATCTTGGGTTTACCATACACATTGTAACTCATATATATAATGTTCACCAAAACATTATAAACTCAGGGAGACTGTGCTCTCTTACTCTTCCAGGTAAGGAATACTGAAAACATAAGCCTTAATGCAAATGATGCAATCCCATGGTTTGAATGGGGTTGACCTCATTTACTGCTGCTTGACCTCATTTACGAACACTATCCGGTTGCAGAATCCTTCAAATACAGATCTTCCCCCAATCAAATCTAGCATTTCTCCCCACAGTTTCCTCTCTCTAATCACCCCTCATGACAACACTTTTGAAGTTACCAGTTCCCCACCTCAGGCAGGTTTTCTTCACTGTATTTTTTTCAACTTTACACAATTGTGGTGAAGACTACAAGCTGTTTCCTTTTGGATTCTTTTTGCTTTCACTTCCCTCCAGTCTCTGAGTGCCTTGAGCTTCTCTCCCAAACTTAAAAAGGGCTACGAAGATACCTTTTGAGCAAAGCAGTACCCTGCCCAGCATTGGTCTAGTTGTACCCTGTGGCCATGTAAGGCTGGGTTGACATTTAGGGTGTAATCTCTGAGCTCAATGGAAACAAAATTTCTCAAGGCAAAGGAGCTGCTTAACTAAATTTCTGGTATAACAATAATGTCATTGCCACGTGTCTACCTTTGTACTTTTGGTTCACTTACACAAGAAGCAGATCATTGCCCTATAAATCAGAGACAGACCAATATTATTCCTTATCTGTATATTGTATATATATGTATATATATGTATATACTTTACTTTAATATCAACCTTTCTCTTATAAAATTTGAGTTCTAATTAAAGCTTATTAACAAATTACCTGAATACTACTTCAATCTGTGCTAAGAACTTTCAACTATCAACTGTTACCTATTATTACTAAATAAAGACTCCAATGGTAGCACTGATACAAACTTTAGAGTCGTTCTTGCTGAAATCACTCTGAGTGCTATCTCACTGTGCTAGAAGATGTAAGCTCTAATATTTGTTAAATACCGTCTTACTGACATCATCTCATTTTGAAATAAATACCACTGGCACTAGGAATATGTCTCATGTACTGTCCAAGTATAATTGCAAACACAAACTACTGATATAGTTTGCTGAAAGTTAAATAACAATAGTTTCCATATATTATTGTGACCAGGTTTTATCTGGATCAAAACAGTTTTGATAAAATACTGTTTTGATCAGTATTGTTTGGATCAAAATAATTATTTTTGTGAGATATTAATTTTCTTGGTGAGATTTTTTTTTGAGGGAGATTTTTGTGAGATTTCAAATTTTTTGTGGTAAATAAATTTGTTTCCCATAGCATCCCCATAGAAAAGCTAAGGAAGTGTAGGTTAGATGAGTGGACAGTGAGGTGGATTGAGAACTGGCTGAACGGCAGAGCTCCGAGGGTTGTGATCAATGGGGCAGAGTCTGGTTGGAGGCCTGTAACTAGCGGTGTCCCCCAGGGGTCTGTGCTGGGTCCAGTCCTGTTCAACATATCCATCAA
>VZTV01086251.1:0-16796 GCA_013400875.1 Anhinga rufa | reverse complement strand
CCCCCAGTGCCAGAAGGACAGGGAGCTGCTGGAGCAAGGCCAGCGCAGAGCCACAAGGATGCTCAGGGGATGGAGCATCTCCCTGGTGAGGAAAGGCTGAGAGACCTGGGCTTGTTCAGCCTGGAGAAGAGAAGGCTGAGGGGGATCTCCTCAGTGCTTATCAGTGTCTGAAGGGCGGGTGTCAGGAGGGTGGGACTGGGCTCTTCTCAGCGGTGCCCGACGACAGGACAAGGGGCAACGGGCACAAGTTGGAACATGGGAAGTTCCACTGAAATCTGAGGAAAAACCCCTTTGCTGTGAGGGTGCCAGAGCAGCGGCCCAGGCTGCCCAGAGAGGCTGTGGAGTCTCCTTCCCTGGAGCCATTCACACCCCGCCTGGACGCGGTCCTGTGCCCCTGCTCTGGGTGTGCTGCTCACGCAGGGGGCTGGACAAGGGGATCTCCAGAGGTCCCTTCCAACCCTGGCCATTCTGGGATTCTGTGAAAATAGTTTTTTCTTTTACTAGCCATATTTTTAATAAATATCACCAGAAATACTGATTTGTTCATTTAAATAAAAATTTAATATACCTTAGTATTAAAACTCTTCAAGTGCTGAGGCACAGAACCGCTGGCCCACGCATACTAGTATCCAATCAGACTAAGCTCACCGAGTCACCATAATGCCCAAGCATTTAAATGCCCAAATATCCAAACACTAGACATTCAAACAAGTAAACAGCCATGGTATCTACATGAACTTCCTCACCATAAGACTTTTATAACCTTATCTGCACCCTTCAATGTCCCAAGGCTGTTTACATGTTTTAATATTTAATATGCTATACAGTTCAGTAATGTGTTTTCAAGTGGGCAGAATGACAACACGAAGGTTGGCGTTCACTTCTGTGACTGAAGGTGTAGAAATGGTGTTACAGACATTTACAGTGACAGAATTTAATGCTTCTACGTATTGTCCTACCTTTTAGCCCACTGTATATCTGTGGGAGAGCATAAAAGAAAAACTAAAAACAAATGTTTTCTGGTTTTAGTCAGGTGGCATCTGAGTGTAGAGGGCTTAACATAGAATCATAGAATCATAAAATGGTTTTGGCTGGAAGGAACCTTTAGAGGCCATCTAGTCCAACCCCCCTGCAGTGAGCAGGGACATCTTCAACCAGACCAGGTTGCTCAGAGCCCCGTCCAGCCTGACCTTGAATGTTTCTAGGGATGGGGCATCGACCACCTCTCTGGGCAACCTGGGCCAGGGTCTCACCACCCTCACTGTAAAAAATTTCTTCCTTATATCCAGTCTTATATCCTTATGTATAAGAATATATATATTATATCCAGTCTTATATCCTGTCTTATATCCAGTCTTATATCCTTATGTATAAGAAAATATATATTATATCCAATCTTATATTTAGTCTTATATTCAGTCTTATATCCTTATGTATAAGAATATATAAGGATATATAAGAATATATCCTTATATATTCTTCCTTATATCCTTAGTATAAAACTGTTACCCCTTGTCCTGTCATGAAAGCAGTGTTCCTGAATGAAGAGGCTGCTGGACCTCCAGTCTTCTCATTATGGAGATTGTGAAGCCAATCTCTATTATAAGGTGTTGGATATCTATTGATGAGTGATGTTCTTAATGAAAACAACTTATAACACAGCTTTTTTATTTCTGTTTTCATGTCCTGTAAGCTCAGAAATAGCTCATAACAAGCAGAAGAAAAATGTATTAAAACATTAAATAAAACAAACAAAGGTGGAAGCTGGACTGCCTTAGGAATCCAGCCAGTCTTATGCTTATGGAAATCTGGAGTGACTGCAGAGACACCAGTGGAGTTGTGATGGCTGTACATTCAGATCCAAGCAGATTTTTTTTGCCTTTCTGTGTACGCTAGAAAAGTTCAGTCCATATGTATCTTCCAGTTAATGTTTTACCCAGAGAAGGTACCTTTAATCCCTAGAACAGTTCTCTTATTAAGATATTAAGATAATCTAAATTGTGCCACTTAGTCAGTCATGATTATAAGAACACATGAGGTGTCAGCAGATGCTTTAATAGCTCTGCTTCTTTCTATGAGAATTCAAGGCTAACCTTATCCAGCAGTAACCTTAGCTTGATTTATGTTCTTATGGGGCACACTTACTGTCTTCTTCCCAACAGTCGAAGTTCTGCTGTGGAAGCCAATAAAACATAAGAACTAGCTGGGAAAAGAGGGAGTATTGAGGCATCAACAGTATGGCAGGTGAGGAAAGTCAAGCTACAAGCCCAAAGGCAATACTTCCGAAGGGACAGTTCCTAGGAGAAGATCTCAGGGGCTTATCCAGGCAACAATTGTGCCAGAAGGTAATCACACATGTCCTATAAACAGAAATTATGTCCAACCCAGCAACTCGTGAATGTAATGCTACTTATCGTTATCCTGACCCCATCATGCCAGGCATGAATGTCTAATTTAATTATTGCACCCTGTAAAGGTAAGAATTGTTTTCCCCTGTTTTTCTAAACAAGATAAGATCAAAACTGCAGCTTGGCAGGCCTCACTGGTAAGTTCACTGTGTTGCCACATGGAAAATTAAACAGTAGAGCAACAACAAAACCAAACCCTTTTGAGTCAGCAAATAACTGGGTCTCACTATCAGGACAAGCAGCCCAGGAGAGCAGCAAGGAAGGAAGTGTGATTGTGACCCACCTTCTTAAACTAATTGGCAGATGGGTTTTTTTAAAGCCAGCTGGAGAGATGGAAGATGTAGGTGTATCTAGGGGCTTTTCTCCATCCCTTTCCGGACAGTCTGCTTAGTACTCTGTTCTTCCTACCTATTTGGGTAATAATGAAACAGATCTTTTCAAGAGGCAGTTCTGTAACCTGCAGAAGTGTACATGACAAACTAAAATGGACCCACTCACAATCTTGTCTCAAGGTAATGATACCTGAAAATCATCTTTTTTCTACCTCAAATCCAAAGTAACATAAATCAATTTTCCATTTATATGAATATTAAATTCATAGAACAGAGATGTATTTCTATTCCTGATAAAATCTATACACTACGTTCAGTAATATTCAGGAATGCAAAGATGGTAATATCCTCCTATAGAGAGTAAATTTACTTGTTCTTCCTCAAGGCAAATGAACAACAGCCAAAATGAACAGGGGTGTGATTTATTCCTTCCCATTGGCAGCTCTTCACTTCCTTAACTCTTCAAATCTAGTACTTTCTGGCCTCTATTAAGGCTTGTCAAGCTATTCTGCTGTGCTGCAATGGCCTTTTGAATCACAGGATGTTCTTAGGCTGTGATGATGCAGCTTTAATCTGCACTAGGGTATAAATCAGGACCACCCTGAAGTCAGTGGCAGCACCATACCTCTTTGTCTGTGCACCAAGCTCTACAATAGCCCAGTGAAACTCTAGAACTCATTCTTCTCAGGTCTGGGACACCAAAGTTCAGAAATAGAAAAGCCTTATGAATGATCAGGGGACTGGAGCATCTCCCTTATGAGGAAAGGCTGAGAGACCTGGGCTTGTTCAGCCTGGAGAAGAGAAGGCTGAGGGGGATCTCCTCAGTGCTTATCAGTATCTGAAGGGCGGGTGTCAGGAGGATGGGACTGGGCTCTTCTCAGCGGTGCCCGATGACAGGACAAGGGGCAACGGGCACAAGTTGGAACATGGGAAGTTCCACCTGAACATGAGGAAAAACCCCTTTGCTGTGCGGGTGCCAGAGCAGCGGCCCAGGCTGCCCAGAGAGGCTGTGGAGTCTCCTTCCCTGGAGCCATTCCCACCCCGCCTGGACGCGGTCCTGTGCCCCTGCTCTGGGGGTGCTGCTCACGCAGGGGGGCTGGACAAGGGGATCTCCAGAGGTCCCTTCCAAACCCTACCGTTCTGGGATTCTGTGATTCTGTGAGCCGTGTTCTCCTAATAACAGCAGATGGTCATGGAGAGATTTGCATTTGGATTCAGGGCACCCTGAGCTACAGACATATTGATTATGTTGAAGAAGAATTGAGGCTTGTATTTTTCAAAAATTGCAATCCACTGCCTAATTTGGGGCACGAAAGGCTGACTTGCAAAGGTGTCAAGGCAAGACTTCCACAGTTACATATGTTAGATAAGCATTGTGCGCGCTTATCTCCTGTTCTACAAGAATTTAGGCATATGAAGCTAAGCTTTCCAAATGGCATATAATTTACATATATAAGCTTAGATTAAAAAAATAAATAAATTAGTGTTTATGATTACTTTGAGATTTGGCTACCAAAACTGAACTGGTTTTAAGGGGTTCAATTTTTAGCAGTGGTGAATATCACCTAGAAGGTTCCCTTACAGAATCTCAATGTAGGCCACTTTTTTTTTTTTTTAACACCTATTAACTTTTCAGCATCATAAACAAAATATGCTTCAGATTTCTTTCACCTCATCAGCTACTACTTCCAACAACAACATAAAAATTAATACACCTTGAACGACACATTTGAAAACCTTGAATAAATCATTCATCATTGTCTTCTGAGAAGTTTCATACAGCACAATGCTTTTCTGAAGAAACTTTCTCCTGATGGCCACCATCTGGTGTAACTCATAAGGGCAAGTTAGGACTCCGTAAGAGATCTGCAGGGCCCCCTAAAACATTTCTGAGAAAAATGAAAGACTTATTCCAACAGACGCAAGAGAGTTCACAAACAAAGGAGTTATTCATAGCTTTATCGCAGCTTGGAGTGCGGGTGTGAAAATATTGAGAAAGCTTTGTCACTAATTTCTAGTCAAAGCTTGCAAAACACAATTGCTTTGCAAGCCTTATTTTAGCTGGTGAATATGTTTTAGTTTAAGTCGCTGGTACATAACACGTGCTGTAAGGGTGGTTGCTACAGCAGCCTTTCAGGCAGACAGCTGTAACTGAACAAGGATGAACAAGTCTTGGCTATATGTGAAGGGCTCATAGTTCCTAAAAAATAATTCTTATGTACAGACTTTTCTTTTGTGAGTCTGCGCTGGTTCTTCAGAACCATACAAAAGGCAAACAAAAACCAGCAAGTGAATGGTTTTGGTGTATCCAAAATCTATATAGCTGACATTATGCTTGACAATTCCCTGAAGATACTGGAGTGGCTTTACAATACCTGTTTGGGGTCAGCTACACTCCCATAGGCAGCCAGAATAGGAGAACTTATTCTAACTGGCAGCCACCCCCTGAGACGATGACAGAGGTTTAATTAAGCACTTCTGTGACTCCCTATTGAAACACGCAAGATGAAATTACACAGCCAAGTGTACCATTTTGTCTCTTCCACACTAGTGTATGTGACTATTTAAGTAACTTCTTAAACTATTTAAATTATTTCAATTCATCCAGCTACACAAAGGCAAATAGCAAAAAAAAATTAATAAATCATTCTACTGTGAAGCTTCCATGTGGACTTCCGGCATAAGAAAACTATTTTTAAAAACTGTCTTTCTGTTGACAAAACTGCAAAAAGCATGTTTCCTACAAAATGGTAAATGCAAGGAGCACTGTTTATTTGAACTCAAGCCATTTTTCAGTTATGAGTGAAAAGGGCTTTTAGGAATTTTCCCTCTTCCCGAGGACCCTAGTTCCTAATTTTGATGCTTTTAAAGCAGTGTTTTCTTCTCTGTAAATGCTTTTCTCTTCTTGTGGTAAACAGAATAAACTGACAGACTGCTTTACTGGAACTATAATATATGAAGTTAACAAACTGCAAAAGAGGGAAACTGTCTTTCTTCCATTCCCCATCTGCTGCAGGCAGTTGAAGAGTTACTTATAGCAACCGTAGATTAGGAAAAAAATTCACACTGCTGTAGAAATTGCCAACAGTAGACTCACTTGGAGAGCTTGGCTTTATTTGTAGACATTTCCAAACATTGTTTGTTCTTTTTTGGGGCCTATTTCAAAATCCATCAAACCAGAGACAAGACTTCCATTAATTTCAATGGCTTTGGAGCAGATCCACAGAGGATAGCCTGTGGCACCTCCAGCTCTGGCGTTTTTAGCACTATGTTCATGTAGTCAAATTTCCAGTTGCAGAGAGAGAACTGGTCAACGCTACAGAATCCATTCATCACAAATGTGAGTCACTGGCACCTACTGGAAATGCATAGTCTGTATCACTGAGCCAGATACATTTAAGTACAGTCTCCTTCATCACACCTATGTCTTCAGAAACAGGCTGTGTTTCTCACATCTAAGAGGACAAAATGGGAGGGCTGGCTGCCAGCTTCTCCAAGGCCTGGCAAGTCAGCATGGACCAAGAAGAAGCAAGAACTCTGAAGGAAATGTCATGAAAATATACAGTGGCCAACTAACTGAACAGCAGCTGCCCTCAGCTCTGACTTTTGCAATAGCTTGAATATAAAACAGTTGGGTTGAGAGGTTCCCAAACTGAAGCCTATTAAGTTTTGTATGCAGCCCAAAAGGGACTCCTCATTTGCAGTCATCCTCAACAGAACCAGCTGATAGTCATAGTTATATGGTCTCTTCCAGGAAGGGGATGGGTGTTTGGGCAATGACTGGGCCAGATCCATCAGCTAATTAGAATATGGATTGGACTTCCTCAGAGCTGGGAAACACAGTCTGAATATTCACATCTCGGCTGCTCCATCAGCCCTCTCTATTAGTCAGTCAGAAATTCATGTGGGATCTGTTCCAAGGGTTCCACAGCTGAGGCAAGTCTTGATTTTCAAGTGTGGTGGGAAAGGGGGCATCCAGCATAGTGTCTATCCAGCCATCACAGTGCATTTTCTTCCCCTTTCCTCTCCTCCCCCACAACTGTCCTACCCATTAAACACTTTACACTGAACTTTATCTTGAAAATCCTGATCATAGTCCTGCTTTATCCTGCTGAGTAATGTTACTATGAACCAGAAGTCCAGAAGGGTCTTGGGATGTAAGATCACTCTTAAATGCTTACTGAAGGCAGTACACATACTTTACTTTGCAAGAAAGCTTTAGAGAGTTAGAGCTGGACTGGCACACTGTGCGATATGTGCATTACCTTCCTCTCAACAGCGTAATGCAGGTGGCATTTCTGCTATGTGGGAATTCAACCAAACATCACTGCTCTCTGCATCTCTGTGATGCAGTAGCTGGCGCACTGATCCATATCTAAATATAAATGCATGGTTTTTTCAGTGTCAGGTTACGGTGGTATGAATTAATGATAATTGCATCAAATTCAATGGAGTTAATGTCAAGGACAGGAGGATTGCAATAGCTAAAGATCCTTATTTGTACTGAATTTCTGCTAATCCAGTGACCTTGGAAACCTGATGGGTATCTTTTGTAAAGAAGTTCAGAAGCACTTAGGGATTTCAGCTCCTGAAGTTGCTGGGCTGGCTTCCCAAAGTCCATCAGCAGCCTTTGGAATGTGCACATAGGGGTCCCAAGTAGCTCTGGTGATTGAGGCAATACTTTCATCTTTTCTGAATCACTGTTTTAACTTTTGGCCTTCTCTTCTACCTCCTAGCAGGTATGAATACTGTTGCTCTATATAGTTAAGCAGCTCGGCTTTTAAGGGATGATGGGAGCATTTCACTTGGGGTGTGGAATTCTAAACAGACACAACGCTTCAAAATGAAGCTTTCTTGGCACAGCTGAGATGAACTTGCGTATGTGTAAACAGATGGACAGGATGAATACGAAACAATAATTGTAGACATTGCATTAGCATCCAAAAGAAGCACCTCAAATAATAATTGTTAAAGATAAAGCAATCCAAAACAATTAAATGTATCTAGAGGAGCACTGTGTGTTTTCCCATCTCATAACTCCTTGTGTTTCTCATTTTCCTCATCCTCCTCTCATTCTTACCATTGTATCTGTTTTTGTTGTTGTAAGGACCTCCAGCTTTAATGTTCACACAATGATGCCTTTGATGTAGGAGCTTTATCTCACTTTCCCATGTGTCCAATAGGAGCATATATCAACTTTATCTCCTCTGCTCATGAGGAAAGCAATCTCTAATGCCTTCTCTTCAAACTAGCTTCACATGGAATGAGACATTTATACAAACAGGCCTCACAATGGCCATTGTAGTGACTTAGCATCAACACTTGGTGTGTGTATCCTCAGACACAATCACCATTATATATTAGAAGCAATCTGTTCCATGTTCTATTGCTGTTATTGTTGCAAGCAGCAAAGAGGAAGGAGAAATGCTGATGACATGACAAGGATGACATCTCAAGCTTTTGAAGAAGGCAGCAAAAAGAGCAGTGATGTGAAAAGCCATACCAGTACCACACAAGGCACTGAGCTGAGAATGTGGTTTGGGATCGCAGTTCTAATTTCTCTTGCTGTATGCTTGGCTGTGGAGGAGGCAACAGTTGATGAAGGAACCCCTTGCTCAAAGTACCAGCTAGCTTTCAACCATTCATGCTATGAGTTTGTTAGACTCCAGCATACCTTCACAAGTGCTCAGAGCTGGTGTGAGAGAGGAGGGGGACACCTCGTCTTTATTGAAAATGAGGAAACTCAAGAATTCTTGCAAAAACATATTGCTGAGGATCAGGAATGGTGGATAGGACTGATCTCAAACTCCTTGCTGAATGAAACTACTGACGGTAGGTGATTTTGAAATCCTGTCTTCTTTAAAACCGTATCAGCCTATGATGCTTACTTAACATGACAACAAATGCAATCGGTCCCTCTGTAGACATCTGCTGAAAGCCACTGTCTTTTGTTGCTGTAACTTCAGATTTATATTAAGAACTTTCAATTGCCTGCTTCACTTCCCAGTTGCATTTGTCACCCTTTTCATCGGATCCTGTGGTGGTGAATTAGATCAGCTTGCTGACCCAGTGAAAAAATGTGCTGGGTTAGTTCTCAGGTGGAAGAGGAACCTGAGCCAATTCATCACACTAGGAAGTGCCGCAAGATCTGATGCAAGGGAAATGGTGGAATCTTGAGGCTGGGAGCACAGGGGGAAGTGGTGGTGTCTCTTTCTGTGATTATATCAGGTTAAATATAAAATGTCATTGAAGATCCCTACGCAGACTAAACCACCTGTGCTTCAGTAGGAGCTGGGCTATGGTCCTGCTCTGCAGGCTCTGACTCTGTAATTGTGTCACTGTGGAAAATAAACATTTGGGACACAATTATTTTGTTCACAGGGTCAATGATTTGGCTGGACACTTCAAATATAAGCTACAATAACTGGTACAAGGATCAGCCATCTCACTTCTCATCCGCATGTGGGTACATCCTGAAGAATGCCAAGTATCTGTGGGGTGTGACTGAAAATTGCAGCCAGGAATTTGACTTCATTTGCGAGTTTGGTAAGATATACAACAGCTGGAACTGAGAAGTGAGCATGCCATGTTCACAACTGTGCATAACTTGCCTTGTTGCTTTCAAAGTGGCTGCGCAATAATTTAATAAAGCTTATTAAAAGTGAACAAGCAAAAAGCCATATTACCCCACCAGGAGCTCTTTTTCCAGTGTGCTGACATAAGATCTGATCCAAAGAACGGAAGAACCCTGAAATCACTGGGAGATGCAGGAGCTCAGCAACAAGCCATTAAGGTCCAGGTTTCCAACAGAGGGCTAGTAAAATAGAAATGGATCTGAGAGTGAATCTAAATGTGTAACAGTCCATGTCTACAGCAGATGTAAGCTAGCTAGTTTAAAGCCAATTTGAGTAGTGCATAATAGCATGGTTACAAGAATAAACTCCCACAATACCATAGTACCTGAGCTAGGTGGGACCTGTATGACTGTCCTGTAAACATAGTCTTAACCAGAAATATGTGCCAAAATAATTCCCATTTGTAACTGAAGCAGAAATACAGCCAGACTTCCAGAGACACCACTTTTAGCAGCCTGGAGTAAGCAAAAGTGAGAGCAAGTTTTTCTTGTTTCTTCTCAGACCCTTCCATCAGATGAAGTTTGAGGGCTTCCACAGGATAGGAACCTGTACTTCCTGGTGGCATTTTAGTGCTCAGGCAGAAAAAATGCAGACATTGTGTCCCTTAAATTGTGACTTGGAACAAACAGTCCCAGAAAGGAATGCCAGCAATACTGTCCCATTCAACATATAGATATGAAGGGAATTTGTGTTCCTCACACTTTGCACATAAGCCGAGCATTTTAAACTGTAACTAGAACTAAGGTCACAAGCACTGGAAGGACAGTCTGGCTGTAGGCTCACTAATATAAAAAACAGTCTGCTAATTCAGTATGCAAGTACAGGTTAGCACAAGCCCTAGCCATGCTACTGCCCTGGTCCGGTACTGTATTACTTCTGACACGATTAACAAATCATTCAACAATCAGCAAAGCTAATAAAGTTTTGTTTCCTGTCCTGACTTTCTGTTCCACATCCCCTCCCTACCTTCCTCTTCAGCACTCCCAGTTCGCTCCCATACCTCTGCAAATACTTTTCCCTCCCTCAGCTCCCTCCCCTGCAGTTCTGCAGCTACCTCAGAGCTCCAGCTGTACGCACCGGCCAGTTGAACCCCACATTGTGGAAGAGATAAACACTGAGTTATAATCCCTACTCCTGATAGAGGCACTGATGTAGCTCTTTCTCTTCTAACTAGCTATTGGGTGTTTTGAGGTTTACATCTATACATCAAATTTGGCTGAAGATGACGAACATTAAAAATGATTGGGGGAGAGGAAATTGGCAGACAGCACAATCCCTTAAGCTTGTTTTCCTTGCAAAACCAGACTAAAATTATTTTTCTATTTCAACCACAGCAGACAACTGTCTGTAAGAAAACTATCATCTGTTATCATAGGATCTGACTTAAAGCCCTTTAAATTCAAAGAGTGTTTGCATTATTGAGCAACAATGTCCTGCGCTACGTCCATTGTTCCATTATCCAGGAAACCGAGAAGAGATTGAGGCAATCATAGCCTTGTTTTCAGTATCTACAGTCCATGTCCATTAATACACACACATATTTCAATAATAGACTCCTACCAGCTTTGCATGCAAGGAGTTAGATCTAATATCTCAAAGAAACAGGGGCACTATTTTCATTTTTGAATGTTTGATGTTTTGAATGTTTGGATGTTCCTGCAGTCTGACAGTTTGTCTCTCTGTAAAATGGGCATAGTGATACTTAACACCTTCACACACAGCTTCTGTGAGCCTTGGCTCACACTGAGTTTGAAACTTCAAATGAAACTGATAACTTACCTACTTGAGCATCTGAGATAGGTATACACGCACAAACAGTTGACCAGACAGTGCTCTGTCTTCATCCTTTCTTTGGTCATCTATCCTAGTATTATTTGAGTTTCTCAACGCAAGTGAAAACTTTCATTATTATTATTTCTTATTTCTATTCTACCATTTGGTGCTCTATAGGTTAGCAATTTGTTGTAGTAAAAATATATGTATTGAACCAGGGTTTGTACATAGGAACACAAACCAGGTTCTGTACATTCTTCCATGTAAAAATTGCTGAGACAGGAAATACTATGAGAACTCTCTATACAAAATAAAGAACAACAAAAAAATGTACGAGATGATAGTCTGTATTAGAATTTAACAGCAAATTATTTTTCAAGCTTATTTAGAGAGCTCTAATTTGTAAACTCAACATGTTGCTATAGTTACAGCCAGGCTTAGATTTAGCCTTTAAATAACAATAGTACACAATTACTGCAGTGTGCACACATTGGCACTGTTAATCAAAGTACTTAGGGGGAATGATCAAAACAGCAACTGGAGGATGATGTCTTTAAACCTGAGACAGCTAAACAAAACCATTCTTTTGCAACATGCCCATAGGAGAGCAGTCTTTCGCATCCTCCTCTTCAGGGTATTAAGTATCCTGATTACTACAGGATACTAAGAATTCTGAAAGATAATTAACTGTCCCAGATTAATCAAAGAATGAGGTGTATGCATTTAGAGATATGACCTTACTCATTTGAGCAGTCCTGCTGAATGAAGTCAGTCAAATATCACACAGGAACAAAGGTATCTCTGTAGCAGAAATGGGATCAGGTCCCATACTTAATATGCAAACTATTCTCCAGAGCGATTACCTGAATATCGTGCAAATCACACACCGCCACAAGGCTCTTTTGGAATTAAGGAGAAACTTCCTTCCGGTACTGCAGGTCAAACAAATGCTAAGTGTTTTCCACAAAAATATGTTTGTTTTTTAAATTAAAATATTTTCATTTATTTAAAAAGTTCTCCAATTTTTGTTTAAGGCAGCAAAAACCATAAGTTTATTATTCTGGATTTTAAAAAAGCAAGAATATTTTATTCTTTGTTCTTTTTTTTCCATTTTCTTAATTGTTTAGCTTAAAAGGGAGAAACAAACAAACAAAAAGGATATGCAGGAGAATTGTAGCAGGATTTTTCAGAAATTCAGAAAGTTAGATCTGATTTTTTTTCTCCTATTAGAATCTGGCCAGAGCATTGCTTGTGATAATTACAATGCCACTGTACAATGTGGATCAGGAAAAGTTATTCAAATTGGAGAGAGCTTCTATGGACGGAAGACCCCTCACTACTGTGTATCAGAGACTCCTCTCCAGTATGATACCGATGAAGACTGTAGCTGGATCAGTGTCAAAGATGAAGTAGCAGGTAGTATCTCATGGCATTGCTTGTCAGAAGCATAGAGTATATGCCAAAGTATGGCACAGAGGAGGCTGTGTGGAAAGGAGGGATTTTGCAAGGAGCAAAGATTCAGAGGAGAGGAGGAGCAAATGGAAAACAAGGCTTCCTCTTTTCTTGAAGAAAATATGTGGGCACACCAATTCCCTGATTAACTCAATGGGACACCCTAGGTTTGACAGAGATGGAGGAGAACACATCCACACAAACTTAACTCCCAACCAGGAGGGGTGAAAAGGCTGGCACCCATGGGGAGAGGAGGGCAGGAGGGATCTGGTGCTGCCTGCCGTGTGTCGAGTACACAGCCTGCTGGAGCTACAGGGCTCCAGGACTTGCCAGACTAAACAGTCACCATGGCCTGTCCCTGTGGTGAGTCTTTGGGCTTCCAGCCAAAATTAAACAAAACATATAACTTCTCTTTTTTTTTTTAACCCTCTCTAAGTCAGCTTTATTCCAATAAAGTGGAATGGTGTAAGAAATACCAGGCAATAAGCAACACGCTAAAATCAAAGTGATGTGGGAGTTTGTCTAGAAATCAGTGACATGATATTGCTTCCCCTCCCCTTTTTGTTTCTGTAATCATCTCTCATCTGAGCTGTTATGACAGTCAAGACAAAACCAGCTAGTTCATACAAAACAGTCCTTCTTTCCAGGCCAGTGTCATGGTCTTCAGGCCTGCCAGGTGGCAGCGGATGGCACTTTCTTCGGAGATCCTTGTCCAGCATCCGGAAGCTATTTGTCTATTCAATACCACTGCAAGGAAGGTAAGTGGGAGGGGGCTGTCAACACCAAAAGCCTATCCTGCTCTTTGCTGTAACACTGTGACCATTGATACTTATCTTAAAAATCACTGCTTCATCTTCAGCGAAGAACCTGGAAGAGCGGTCACCACTAAAAATAGGCACAAAAATGTAGCTTCCCTGTCCTAACTGAGGGGTTTTGATAGGAAAAAGCACCAGGAAATCCAGACACATAAAACACACTTAAATGAAATTATGTTCCAACAAGAATCTTGACCACAAGCTATGGAAAAGCATCAGGTCCCTGTCACACCACTAATGCACTCAAATTAGCAGCAGTATCAACTCTGTTTTGGAGAAGGTCTGCTCTCAATACATGAAAATTAACTGAATTATGTAAGAAATGTAGACAAACAATGGCACTGAATTCTGTCATTATGTTTTACAGGTCTGCAGCTGGTTGTAACAGATACATGCTTTGTCTTTGAAAATATCATGGTTGGTTTGAACTGGCTGCTCTCTCCGTACTCTGGCAACCTCTCCTGCATCATTAGCACTGGAGATGGCCACACTATTGATCCTTACTACCCTCTAACGTAAGTTATATCCTTCATGTATCGTCAGACAGCCAGTAAATTTCACTGCTTGCATGTGATTGACTGCTCCAAGTCTCTTAAATGAGATGTTAAAAATTAAGTAGATTAATAATAGACCAATACATACAAGACACTTGGATGCTGCAGATACTTGTTTTGAAATTAATACAAAATTTTATGTCAAGCTGCCAACCACAATCTTTCTTCTGCTTATTATGACAAATGATTCTTATTTCTCACTGAGATAATTTATTCCAGATCCTAAGACACAAAATTATTGAAAACATGTCAGTAATTGCTAAAGAAACAGGCAAGCTTTATTTTCTTAAGCTTAAAGAATATTTTTTATAACATTTAAAATAATATAATGACATTCTGTAGTTTTTCTTTTGATTTAATTGCTTAAACATTGTGTCTTTCAAAGATCAAACATTTTTCTGCTGCATTTAAAAGTCAGATTTTGTTGTAGTGCTAGGAATGACAGAGAATGGCTCTAAAAACTTATTTGCCTACTAACGGAATCCTGCTTGAGTCAACTAGAAAAATAAGAGTAGAAGAATGAAACCCAAAAAGTGGTAATGGACTAGAAACAGTAATCATTCTTTCAGAGCCACAGACACAGGCCTGTAGCTGTGAAGAACTTGAAAAAAATACTTTGATAGTGAACCTTTAAGTAAGATATATTTGCTAGCTCTAAGCAAAGACTTGCTGTTTTTATGGGAAGCCCTTTTATTTTACCTACTAAATGGCTCGCAGTCATGCTCATCTGTTTTCTGTGTCCAGTTTGATACCCACTCTTACTGGGATTGCTTTTTCTGGTCTGATCTTGTCACTGGCATGTTTTTGAAGTCCAGTTAGAATGAAAGTTTTTTCTTCATTAAAACAGCTAATAATAAATATGCATTATCAAGGATGATATGTCCTGATCTTTGTTTGCATTTGCTAGGGGGTACCATGATAAGAATATAAATAGTTCAGAGAGAATAGTGTCAGGAATATTATTTAGTTGCCTTCCATGGTGTATGTAATTCAAGAAGGATATCCTTAGATTCTTTCCTTCATCTCCCTATGCTTGTTAGCAGTAATAGCAACTACCACAGGCTTCTTCATATCCATTCATGACTGGAGCTGCACCAGACCCAAGAGTGAAGAGGCATTTTTGCTAGCATGGGCGAGTGTAGAAGCAGCTGCACATAAAAAAAAAAACAAAAACAAAAACAAAAAACCCCACAAAAACAAAGAGCAAGGGAGTGCTCTGACAAAATGCTGAGCCGCCTCAGCTTTCACTGATATATCTAAGAGATGGTAAATCAGGAATAAAATAAAGACTAGGGAATTAAGGGCACTGTTACATGTTCTAATGTGTATAGTCACGTGCCTGTGCTCAGAGCCAAAAAGTCACAAACCAGATCTAATGCTGTGATGTTATTGAACTAGAATCTACCTATTTTACAGCAAAATGTATCCACCCTTATAGATATACTTTGAGAATGACCACCCCGATGTACATCCTTAATGACACCGTAGCTGGAACAAAGGAACAATCTTCAACCCTAAAAATTCTATGTAAATAAATGAGGGATTACAGTGATTGCAGGAGAGCTGAGTCAGGTCAGAAATTTGGGAACTGTGACCCCTGTTAGCACATAAAGCTAGGGACTTCCCAGGACAGTCTTCCACAACAAGCAGCTGTTCTCTTTCTATTCTAGACTGGTCAGCAATGTCACATATAGATACTCATCTCCTGGAGAATTTACTGTTTTTGTGGAATGCACCACCAGTGAATGGCACGTGACGGCACAGAGGCGGGTGACTGTTCAAGATAAGATGGATCAACTAAGCATTACTGGGTGCTATAGCCAGTATGAATCTGGGAACAGCTCTCACTGCCGTACACTGTATGGGGAGTTGTTGTGGATTCAAGTTGAACTCAATGGAGGTGAGGGTAATTACTCTGCATGGTTTAAACAGTGGGCTAAATATTATGCTACCCATGGGATAGAAGCAGGATTTTCATTATGCAAAACAATACTTCTTTTTAGTGAATGCTTTCCCTCTAATTGTTGCATTCCTGCAACTGAATGCTCCCAGCTCCATTGGAGGGGTTCTTTCTCAAAGCTATTACACCACCTCAAACATAAGTATAAACCCTTTTTCCCTCTACACAAAGCTGACAAAGCACAAGCATAACTTTAGTCACATGAATCCACATGAAGCTAGTAGGAATATTTCCATGTTTGAAGTTAGGAATCCACAGAAATGCTTCTCTGAATCAGGGAAAGAGGATTCCATGCTAAGCTGGTCACATTTGCTGATGTATATTTTGTTCTTACTTCAAGTTCCTGGAATCCACATATATGCTTAAAAAATAAAATTCAGTAGCGTATGTTGGAATTCTCTTGACTGCCCTAACATTCCCAGTAGAAAACACAAGTGATAGACTTCCATAGGGAGCCTAGAGGGGCACAAAAGCCTGCATTGCTGCAGTGTTCTTACGACTGCTTTATAAAAACCTGAACACTGCACAAAGCAGCTAGAACTGGATGGCCTATTCCACAAGCTGTGAGAAATTTTGAACTGTCTTTTTGCAGGCAATGGCGTGACCTACATTATATTAGCAGATAACATGACACTCACTGAATCCAGTGCAAAGGAAGGAATTGTCCCTCACAATCTGACACTCGACAGTGCCTCTCAAGAGCTGCTAGGGCCAGGGCTACATCAGCTGGAAATCCGAGCATCCAGCAACACAACAGCATCGGAGATCTCTGAGAGCATTGCTGTTCACTTAATTGAGCCAGTATCTGGTCTTCAGGCTGCGTTGGCTTCTCACACTCTGCAGCAGGGGGAGAATTTGGAGATAAAT
>VZTV01086247.1:298-10676 GCA_013400875.1 Anhinga rufa | reverse complement strand
CCATTGCATGAATTTTTCAGTCTTGTAACTTGTCATATGGAGAAAAATATTACTTTTGTCAGGTTTTTGTGCTATATTTTTTTCCTCATATACTATGTAGGGGTATGGGACGTGAATAGGTTGTCAGAGTACTGGGTCCCAAAAAAATTTATCAGTGGGCATAAACATTTCAGAGAGGAACTGGGAGCTGATCTTTGGTTTTGCTTCAGTCAGTGCCCTATATCAGCAAGGCCAATGAAACGCACAGTTAACACAAGTGCACACTACATGAAGGCAGATTACTTCATCTAGAGAAGTTTGCTGTTATCACTTATTGTCACTGCATCTATTCTGGTGAATGCCAGCAATAGGCATAAAAGTCTTCAGTCAGCTTCTCTTTATCTGTAAGGTGATATAGGTGACTTTTTAGTCCTTGGTATTTTATCTTAGTTTTATGTAAGATGAGTGGGATTTTCTTCTTTGGTCTGGGACCAACAGCTTTGCTGAAGGGCTAGTTGGGAATTTAGAATTACTTTTTTTTTTTACAAAGCCCTTGAGTTAGTGGCTTGATGAACAGATGTGGCATGTGCATAATGTGCTGGCATGCAGCATGTTTTTCCTCATGAGATCAAAAGACTTCCATTCATCAGACAAGCCTTTTCTTTAGCAGTGCTTGCCCTGTTAGGGCTTGTCACATGGACAGCTTATGGGAAAAAATATCAGTGCTACTTTTATGTTTAGTGCCATTATTGTCTCTGTCTTTCACTTTTGTTGTCATGGGTAAGCAGCTGTGATTTAGAACTTTATTTTCTTCTGATAAGCAGTTGTTTCAATTGTTTTTCATCTTCTGTAGTAAATCAGTATCTTTTCTCTCTCCAAGGCAGCCTCTCCTTGTTGCATGCTTTTGGCAGCCAAAATCTTTGGCTAGTTCTTTGTTGTCACCTTGAGTCCAACATAAATACTATATGGTTTTCAGACTTTATGTGTGATATGAATGGGGCTTTGATACTTATACCAGATTTGTTATTTTAAAGTATTACCACTATATATTCTCTCTCTCAATATTGTCACCACTGGATATGTTTTACTGACCAAACACAGAAGTCTTCATCTAAGCTGGTAACCCTATGCTCCCTATGTTTCTGTCCATTAGTGGCAGCTCCTTCTAGCCTATGATTCATTTCATCCGAAAAACAGCTGTTTACTTTCCACCAAGCAACTCCCACTCTCAAAGTACCTTTTCTTTCTGTTGATAATAGAGAGAAATTAGGGCGATGGCTTGGCTGCAGATGTCCACACTGCAGTGAGGTTAAAGTCTCACACCTTCTGTCCAAAAAGGAGCCACCTCTGCAGTGCCTCTCAGCATCTCTTTCCTGTTCTTTCCTTTGTCGTTACGTGCCATTGAAGTATTCCATAAAGCCACCCTAAGCTGCTTTTTAAACAGTGTGGCTCAGCCGTGTGAAACCTATTTGTATCCTATTGTTCAAGCTTAAAGTGAGTTTCTTTCATTTACTCCTAAGTGAATTAAGCTAAATTGAGTTAAAGCTGCTTGTAATTCTGGTTGGGTCTGCAAGCAGAAGTACAGCAGTGCTGTGACTAATGCACCTGAAATTTGCACCTTCCCTTCATTTGTTGTCCTGCCCAGCCCTTGGTTGTTTGGGAGTACTTAGTGTTTTAACAAGTCTGGTCTCTGGCAGATCAGATGCTTGAACTGAATAGCGATATATTGTAGTTCAAGCCATAATGATTAATAACTCATTTTATTCTCTCTGTTACAGATTTGGTACTACACAAACAGCATATTTAGTGAATCTGGGATCAATCATGAAACAATCCCCTATGTTACTCTAAGTACTGGTGCTGTTGAGACTGTGGCTGCTGTTTTTTCTGTAAGTATGGTTATAAAAATCCATTAACATGCTTGATATTGATATTACTAATTTAATTCTTTATACAGGTTAAAATATAAACAGAATAGTATATTGAGGATTAAGTGTATTGGTTGATAAAGCAATCCTAAACCCAGTTTTATGGCTTTGTTTTTTTTTATTTAATATGTTCTCTAGTTTTAGTTGCATAAAAAGAGTGTAAAAAGTTGATACATCCTGAGGTACTTTGTATGAGTGAAGAGGAAGAAGGCAGGAACAGCAAGGCCTGAAGTATATTAAGTGATAACTCATAAATTATTTTACCTGGTAGAATGACTTTACCTGGTAGCAGTTTATTCACATCTCAGAGCCTTCTTGTGTACCTGCTGGGAAGCTGTTTAAAAATACAGGAGTAAATGTTTGTAACCCAGGTCATTGGAAAAGCAAGCCAGCCGCTAGAACAAGGTTGTCCGATGTGTTGTTAAATCCTGCTGTCTCATTCACCAAGGGCAAGCAGGCATCCCTTCATAACATGTGAGTTCCTGAGTAGGTCGTGTACCTTTACTATGCACTGAATGTAGAAAAGATGTTAAGAGAAGAAATCATCCATGCACATGTTTTTTCTTTCCAATTTCAAAATGGAAAAGTTGACTAGGAAAAAATATACACTAAATGAGCAAACTAAACCTGAAAGTTTTAGTAGATGAATATACAATTTATTGCTAAAGGAAATACATTTCTGTTTGCACTGCAATAATTAAGAAGCAGTGGAGAGGTCTTTGGAATGAAAAGCTGCAAATAAGCAAATACTCTTTCTTTGTTAGATTTTTTTTTTTCTTATCTTCATATATTCTATACCAACTGTATTTGCCCAATACTGGACGTACCACACAAGCATTTTTAAATGTCAGAAGAATGGTTTTGGCAAAAACATTCTTTCCAGTGGCAGAGCAACTGCTTATGACCTATAAAATGTTAAACTAAATCCAGCTATCAAGTATATTTTCTTATAGTCTAGGACATAAGGACTCTCAAAGGTTACAAAGATCTTCTTCTGATCTTTGTGAATTTCCACAAATCTATTTTTGGGTAAAATTTTTTTTCTTCTTTAATTAAATGGATATTCTTTTCAGTAGGTGGAAATAGTGAAGTATGGAAATCCCTACCTCTTAAAATTTCTTCTTTATGATACTGCAGAAATGCTTCTATGTTTAAGATATATGTAAAAATAAAAATTATAATTTTACTAGTGATTTAAGTGAAGAATACACCTCTCTTATATGGAAACAGATGAAAATTACATGGAGATGATTCCATGATGTTAAAGCCATTCTACAAATAGGGTCTGTCATCTTTTCAGTTGCTTCTGGGCTATCCGTTTGTGGGGCTTATTCAGAGCACACTCTTCATACATAATGAGGTGGATGTGTCTGCTTTGGTTCCTGGTATTTGTGGTAACTTCTTTTATGCCCAAGAGGAGTGGTTTTAATCCTTTTTGTGTTTAAGCTACTTGCTCTGCTTCTGGAAATGCTGATGTATTGGTATCTCTGCTGCCTTCAAGTTTGCTCTTTCAGTTCAAGAGATACACTGCTTAGTAGCCTTAATTTTATTTCAGTAATCTTCATAAAAGTTTAATTGCTGCTGTTTAAAGGAACAACAGCATGAATTTGGTTTTTAAATTGAAGGTTTTGCAGCTTCTCATTTCAAAAAGTAAATTCCTCTAAATTGTTTTCATGCCTAGAACTAAGGATGGGAGATTTCCTCCCACTACCAACCTCTCAGCTGCTCTTTTTGCCTTTTTTATTTTAAATTTATTTGACAGCATTAAATATTAAGTCAGGTGCATATGTCTGGTGTACTACTCAGAGGGAGGAAAGAAGCAAGAGAGAGAGAGGGGAGAACTTAATTTTCCTGTGGTTTTTTTTTAATATATTGTGCTTGCTAGCAGAAACCCAATTTTACTAACAATAAATTCCAGGACTTCAGTAGATACTCCTATCAGTAATAGAAGTGGAGGTTTTTTTCTTGTAAATGAAAGAGCTTTCGGAGAGGTCCATCTCTGATCATTATGCATATGTTAGGTGGTCACAAGACTGTGCCTCAGTAAGAATACTTGGGGTTCATCCATTGATGAGCCCCATATGAATGCTAAAGGAAAAGATTGACATAGGTATATTTCACAGAGAAGCAAAATAATATTTAAGAGATAAAATATCATTCAAACTGTGGAAAAATTTGGAAGTCTTCCTTGAACTTGTCTCCTGGGAACCGCAGCATAATAGTAATGATGTTGATGTGGTCCTTGAGGAAAGGCAAACAATATCCCATCCTTTTTATAGCTCTGTGTTGCCTCAGATCACTTGATATGCCTGCTAGTAGCATGCCTTGCCTACAGCTCCATCCCTCTTCCTCTCGAGCAAAAGCCACACAAACAAGATATTGAAAAATTAAACACGTGCATCATCATTTTCCTGTCATCTCTATCATTAGACTGCAACTCCTGCTTACACCATCACTTCCTAGTTTACTTCATGAAATACCTGTGTTGTAGCATTACGTACTTGGTGCCCAGGCTTCTCTCTGGAGGGACAATATAAACTTTCTGTATGTTTTTTGGTTAATTATAGACTTCCCCATCCATTGTACTGAACACAGATTCAGTTCAGAGAACTGGCTAGACAAACTACTTTTTCATGAGAGACTCCATTAATTTTGGTTTGCTTCTGAAGAAGTCTGGTATCCTTTGGAATGAAATACTGAATAGATTTCCTACTTATAGAGGTGTCACATCAGTAAGTTATTTAACCTGATGCCGTGCTTTGAAGCAGGATGGAATATATCTAAATAATTCCTTGGCAAATATGTGTTTATTAGAAGTTTGTTCTTTAAATTCTAAAGTAAGGGGACCCCACTAACTTAGTTATTCTTTAGTAAGATTGGTTACTGTGGCTTTTTTGTAATTTTTTGTAATTNATTCAGAGACATGGCATTTGTCTTCCCAAGTAACCATTATGTGTGATGGAGCCCTGCTTTCCTGGGATTCAGCCTCCTCCATCCTGGAGATGGCTGAATACCTGCCTGCCAATGGGAAGCAGTGAATTAATTCCTTGTTTTGCTTTGCTTGCACATGCAGCTTTTTACTTCATTACTCTTTACCTTTATTACTTTTACCCATTAAACTGTATTTATCTCAACCCATGAGTTTTCTCACTTTTATCCTTCCAATCCTCTCCCTCATCCCACCGGGTGGGAGTGAGTGAGCGGCTGTATGGGGCCTAATTGCCAGCTGGGGTTAAACCATGACAGAGGTTAATTTAATTTAGTTGCTGGCTTACTCTTAGTGGACAGAAAGAACAATTTGCCAGTGCCTTTCTTTGACAAGGCAACAGGCTGAATGGAAATGAGGCAGAAGTGAACGTGTGAAAAGATTCCTCCCCCAGCTCCATGAAACCAGCATAGAACAAAAAGGAATGTTATTCAAATTAAGCATCCTGAGTCCAGTTCTGCCATCTGTGGTACCACATTTGGTCTTTATATAACGTTCACAGGAAGAGACTAGCCGTGACTATACTGAGAAGATTATGCCTTAAGTGTTTCCTATAAGGTGATGCATCAAGGTGTTACTAATGTGCCTTCCAAAGCCTGTGACAGAGACAAGCTGTGTAAAGCCTGGAATGAGTTAAAATATAATTCAGTAGTAGACTACAAAAGAATATAGGAAATCCTTTGCAGTGTCACACAAAAGTCAAGAATGCCAGTTTTCTCAAAAGGAGAAACTCAAAAAAGTATTTGCAAGAACTGTGGAAGATCATAAGAAATCAGACATGTGACCTGAAGTCGGTAAGATGAAATTCAGCAAGGAAAAGTACCCAGTACTGCACTTCGGGAAGGAAAAAAATCATACTCACAAATACAAAATGTCATGTGGAACTATGTCAAAAGGCTTACTGAAGTCAAAATCTATCATGTTTTTAATTTTCTTTCTATCAACTCAGCTTCCTCCGCAACGGTGAAAGAGGTCACACCAATCTGCACTGAGCAAATCTGTTTTGACTATTCTTATCACCTTACTCTCCCCTAGCTGCTGTCAGACTGTTTGATCGGTTAGTAATTCATCCTAGTGTTTTGCAGGGGATGAAAGCCAGACCCTGTCTTCGTTCTCCCTGTGTAACAGAAGATAGGTGCTCTGTCTGCCCAGATCCAGTGTTCTCAGACATTGCCATCGACTCACAAGATTTCTGGGATTTTCATTAATCATTCTTAGGAAAGCTTCATTTTAACTAATAAATTGTGAGGTGAAAAAATAGTCTTTAGTCAGTATGCTACTGCATATTTTTTGGGAAAAAGCTACCTGGCACTGAAGACCATTAATTTTATCCAAGAGAAATATTTATGCAGCTCATCATCTATAATTTTAAGAAGCCATAAATAGTTGCCTAAATGAGCAAACAGTTGACTTCCAGAGTTGCCTACCACACTAATTTGTTTGGCCGATGTAAAATTTCAATTGCATGAATTTTTAGATGATTTACATGTGCTTTTCTCAGTCCTGTGAAGGCACTGCTAAGCATGTATAATAAGTGAAATCCAAAAAAATACTTGGTGATTCATTTGGAATATAAAATACTGAATTATTCTAGATGTAGGGAGTCACTAATTACTCCCTATCCACAAATTCATCCTCATTTCAGAACTTGAATATAAATGCGTGCAGTCTTTATGGAGCAAATTTGTGAGTGCAAAAATACTCAGATTTATGTTACTGTATCGGGCAAAATGTAATCAGAAAGCATCAGCAGTACAAAAAAAAAGCTACTGACCAAGCAGCTTCGTAGACATTTGTTGACAGTTGGAGTGCATGTGGACATGTTTTCACTGCAGGGTGAATTGCAGAGTTTGACTGTGTTAATGCATGCTACTTTAATCCACAAGTGGTCAATGGGATCATTTTAGATAAAGACATTATTTCTTCTTAACCATTTTATTACACTTTGGCTCTTGGATAGACAAAGATTACGCATGTTGAAGTAGCCATGTAGTGCCTTCTGGGAGAAAAAGTCTCCTTATGAAGGTCTACCTTACAGCACCACTCCTAAGACCCAAGATATAGTGCATTAGAGACTGCATTTATGTAGTACAAATCCTTCTGCAGGATATATTGAGAAATGGAAAGTTTAAAAGACTTTAAAGTATCTCCTGCTTTTGAGTATTAAAAAAAAAATTGGGTTTGAGTAGTTTTTTTCCCAATCTATTCAAGATGATCTGCATCAGGGCATTCAAATACCATCATTAGAAAATAAAGCACCAGCCATGTTAATCTGTCATAGATCAAGGTCAAGATCTAGTCTAGCTTTTGTAACATGAACCTGACACAAGACAAAATTTAGTGCTTTTAACAAATAAATCATCAACAGAGGGAGCTTTGCTTCAAAAATACCTATATTTTACTGCAGGGACATAATAGGAATAAAGTAATGGGGTTTTTTTGTGCTGCCCTAACGGCTGTTCCCAGGGACTGCTGAGGTGAAAGCAGCCAGCTAGAGCGAATCCCTGCAGGGGCTATGTCTTAGTCATGCTGGTCCAGCAGGCATTGAGTATGGAGACCTTCTTTTGTGAATGGAAAATTTCACTGCCAAGTGGAGCTGGTTAAGGATGCTTTACTGCAAAAGAGTTCAGACTGAGCGTAGGAACCTAGCACTCAGTTCTACTCTTTGTTGGTAGTAATCCCTAGCCTGGTAACTATAGAAGATGTGTAGGATCTTATCCTATCATGACATTAACACAGATACAGGCAAACTGATGTGAGAGCCAGGGTAGGCACAGATGTATTTAAGGCTTATGCTTATGTGGTCAAACTTGGTGCTAGGCCTCTAAATTCCAATTTACATACTTAAATAAAATAACCTGTTTCTTTGTTTTACAACTGTATAATTCATGCAGTAGATAAATGGATATACATAAAAATATAAATCAAAAAACAATTTGTAACCCTCAGTTTCCTATTCCTCCCTTTTCCCTGGATGTAAGATGCTACACATTGTGCCATAAATAGACCTGACAACGATATAAATGTGTTTATCTGTTTTAATCCTGCTATTTAAAATGGAAATAACACAGAGTTAGCTTGTCACATGAAGTCTGAATCTAGATGTACAGCATTACTCAGACCTGCATCCAAAATACATGAGAAAAAAAGCGTGGCTACTCTTGATGTTAGCATATAGATCAAACTTCTTTACAGAGCTGAGACATCAAGAAAATCTAATGGGGTTTTCTTAGTATAATTGAGGACCAGGAAGTAAGTAGGGAATAGTATTCAATGACCTCCCATTTGGGCTGTAGAACTCGCTTACACATTCATTTTATCCAGAGAAGCTTGTCTGATCTTTTTTAATGTGCTCTGCTTTCATTATGTCAGCCTCAGTATCTGCAGCTGACTCAAGTGAAAAGATTGACATTTGCTTTTTTAACTTTATTCTCAAGTGTTTCCTGCCAGACAAAAGTAAGTTGTGTGAACTGTTAAATTAGTTTGCATATCAGTTGCCTTATTATCACCAAACGTTTGTGTTGAGAGAATTTTGGTTGCAGGGTTTTTTACACATTTTCAGTAATTTCAGCTGTGTTAATTACCATGAGTGGCTATAGGCTTCTACAAATCCATGTTTATGATCACACATAAACAAGTATCAGCCTACACAATTTGGCAAATAACTCAGTGTGCTATGACAGAAAACAGTTGTAAGACTTTTTTTGAGTGTACTTCAGCATATACTGAATTTCTTGCTATTTCATATACTCTACCTTGTGGTATATTTTGACTTGTTATAGGTCTTCAATAGATAACAGTTACCAGCACATAGCAGTGGAGCATTCAGAACTATAAATACTTGAAAACCGGTGAATCATCTTCCGCTTCTTATGAGTCATAAACATCTTAGTGGGGTTTGCAAGTTAACAAGTTTGGATTTGTATAATCATAACTAAAAATGAAGTTATTGTCTGTTTATAACCTTAAAGCCAGCATTTTTTCATCAGGGAACTTTGCTGTTATACAAGATGTGTTAGACCTTTCTTTTCAAGTATTTGCTGAATCTTAAGATTTTATCAGAGCTTTTTTTTTCTTTTTCCATCAAGAAAAGGGGAACAAACAATTCAGCAGTGAAATCTGAGATACTGATGTATTGTTGTAGGCTTTCATAAGAAATCCTCAAAAATAAATCAAATTTTAGTGAGAAATATTGTAGACCTAAACAGCTTAATGGAATGACTGTTGAAGCATCTGTGCACTTAAAGGATTCAAAAAACATTTTTGGCCTTGATGGAAGACGGTGCCTCCTGAGAGGTTTTTCTGTTGTGGATTGTCCCAGCTGAACAACTTTGTTCTGCCAGTGGGCCCTGGGATGTTTCCGCATTGCCTCCTGACCAGCAAAGCCATAGACCCATGTGTTTCCAAACACACATGCTGCTTTTCATGAGACCACAGCTTTGTAATTTATAACCAGGTAGGGAGCATGGTTTTGATTGTAGCACTTGGCTTTTCATGAGCTTGATTCTGTATAGTATCCCATTTCAGCAGAGACCAGTGTGCCTCATTTGATCTGTGCCATAAGGAAATGTGTTTTGTTGGGTGATAAAAGAGGTAGGTCATGCATTTGAACAAATTAGAGGTATCCTTAGCTTTAAAATGGAAGCAAGCATTTCTTTCTCCCTTACTGTGTAAGTTAATCATATCTAATTGAGAAGCCTTCCAAGTCTGTATTTCCTAGATTTATTAGTGTTGTCAGTGTACTTAACTTCATATCAACTTTGGAAATGATTATACAATTCCCAGCAATTCTGGTACGTCATAGCATTCCTGTGAATAAGGACAAAATTACTGCTTATTTTTTCCAGTGAACAAAGTTGGTCCCTTCCGTAAACCACCAAAAATGTCACCAAGAATTGTAATTGTAAATTCTTTGGGGCAGAAACTGCAAGGAGTGCCCAGAAGCTGAAGCATTCAAGTTCCTCATTGCTACTATATTAAAAAATAGCAATGATGAATGCTTGGGAAACCTGTCATCAGCTCAGGGAAAAGAGTGACTGCACATGGATTTGCTTTATTTCTTCCTGAATTGTCTCAGAATAAAAAATAATTTAAATGTATTAGAAACTGTTATTCTTTTCTGTAAAAAGGATGTGGAGCCCACAGGTCTGCTGTAACTGTATCTGTGCTTGGCTGCTCTCAGTTAAAACTGAGAGTTCCTCGCCAACCCGCCTAAATTTGCCCAAATATGTCCATTCTCAATGCACGTAGGCACAAGTGCATACACATATCTTTTTGGAGGACTTAGTGCAAACTGTCCTCCCTTACTAGGGTTTGCTTTTCTTTGAGCTTTATAGCCAGAAATCATCTTGCTCTTTTTCCCCATGTTTTGCTCTGTGTAGAGTATGAACCTTTTTCCCTCTAAGAGAAATAGTAATCCCTTACCCTGTTTTAGTACAAAACCCACTAGCTTGTGTAACACCAAGATTGTTTAATCACAACCACC
>VZTV01086243.1:1163-15665 GCA_013400875.1 Anhinga rufa | reverse complement strand
TTTGTTTGTTTTAAAGAAAGTTGATCAATGAGAGAAATGGAAATGATCTTTCTTCCACAGGGAGAAAGGATGCTCTGCAATTCCCTTCAATCTATTAAGAAAGGTATGAAGCAGACTGAACTAGTATGTGAGTAAAACATGGCACAACATATCTAATACTATCCTATCAACACAATATGCCTTTTAAAAATACGTGAAGCAGCGTCAGTATTTTCTTTGACCTCCCTTTCACAAAATGTAACTATTGTTTTATCTTTCTTGTACAACGGGTTTTCTTTTTCCAACTAAAAAGCTCAACTAATGATCAATCCCTGATTCCTAGACTAATTCAGTAAGTTATTATTTTATTATTTGCATATTTAGAAGTTTAATCATTGCAAGGATCTTTTTTGGTATTTTCTTCATTTAAAAACCTTTTTGTCAACAGCAAACTTTTCCCCAATCAAGTGCAAAGTCTCCTGGCATTTTTTTTAAATGTTTCAGGCAGTTCAGTATTTCAGGTTTAGTTAGTAGAAAACAAAACAAAGTTGAAAATGCATCTTTGTGAAAACTGTGTTTGCACAGGCTTCTGTTAGCTGCTGAAAGGTCACCGTGCTAAGGGAAGCTGCGAGGTGGTACGTAGGTTATTCTTATGATTTTATTTAAGCTCTTTGGAGAAAAGAAAAAGAGAGGGAAGGAGAGAGAGCACATATTTGGTCCAGTTTGTGGCTCCTTTTAAGGAAACAATTGATTTCTTTTGCATTTTTATTATGAGAAAAACTGAAAACAGGTATCTTTAGGAAAACAGAAACAGATCTCCCATTGCAAGGACACTCAGTAAAATCCAACTGCTGCTTCATACAGTGCTCAACCACAGGAAAAACCTGGGCTTGAGAGGAGCCCCCGACTGCTGCAGCTGGGGCTGGAGGCCCTGGAGGTCAGGGAGGTGCGGCGGTGCCTCTGGGGAGAGCTTCCTAGGGGCCCGACAGAACTGAGTTACAGCTGCTGCTGCTGGAAGGGGAGGAGATAAGATTATAGCGTGGAGTGGGGAGGCAGGGAAGGGAGAAAAGCAGAATGTCTGAAGGGATGAAAACACCATAGTTTCAATTTCATCCCTCTAATATTCTCTGAAATCACTTTAGGGGGATGAAAGCCATCACTTGAAAGTCTGATTCCTCTGTTTGCAGGCATCTACAGAGAGTAGAAGTAAAGTGATAATGAACAATCATTAAAACCAGTACAGACTCTTGCCTGAATCCCAATTAAGTCAGTGCAGCGAGACACACATTCCTTCAACAAACATTGTGATCAGTTATTTCAGCAAACAGCACCAAAAAATAGGCAGTTACAAGATGATTCCCCCACCCCAAATTCTTGCAAGTAAAAAGATTCTTGTACAGTCTTATGGTCACAAAGACATGAAGTTGAAACTTCGGAAACCATACAAGTGAAGCTGCATGCCTGACCTTACTACAGCTTCCCCAGCCCCATCTTAGTCATTAATTCCACAACCATACCAAAGTGTTCTCCCAGTGCAGAGAACAGATGATGCTTAGTCATAGCCAACAAACAGCTATGCAGTGTTTGATTTCTCCTTATTGTTAATATAGATTCCAAACATCACTGTAATAGTTTCATTTTGCTAAGTTACTTTGCCCTGTAGTCATTGAAATCCAAAGCATTTGAGGCATGTGTGCATCGAACGCCGA
The DNA here is from genome assembly GCA_013400875.1 of Anhinga rufa. Classification (NCBI taxonomy): domain Eukaryota; kingdom Metazoa; phylum Chordata; class Aves; order Suliformes; family Anhingidae; genus Anhinga; species Anhinga rufa. Next base: position 13,977 of record VZTV01086243.1, on the reverse strand, counting down.
TTAGGAATCGGACTTGTTCAAAACCAAAAAACTCACAGATACCACTGCTGAATGTTCTGCAAATCTGAACTAATACATTTTCCCCAAAAGCCTGTAAGCTGGAGGAGGTACTGTTATCATCTCAATTTTAAAGCTGGAGATCTGAGATGCTGTTGGGGTTAGAGTCAAGTTCTCTGAAGAAAGCTACTCTCTTCAGACTTTCACCACCAAGGCCTCTGGCTCTGTGTTTAAAAGCCTGTAATGCTGGAGCTAGTACAGGGAAAAGAGGACACCAATGATGTGCCAATGACCTGATGATCTCTGTGTTTTGGAGCTTTTAGTCTGCTGTCTGATAGCACGAGGTTGACTAGTTTCAAAGTTTTAGCCTAGCTGGCCTGAGGGACCAAGCAAGTCAAAAGTGTTATTAGTCCAAATGGGGACATTTCCTGCCTTCATGAACATTACTAGACCAATAAATAGTTAACTGATTAATCTACAAAGGAGCACTTCCAATTCTTAAGAAAGGATTAGTAAGTACAAAATATATTTGTCACTTCCACCAAATGTGTTTAAATGATATAATAGTTGAGCTGTAATATTCTGTGTAACACTCACATTTAATATTTATCTTTTGCAAAAGTAGACGTTATATTCAATCTTTAAAAATCTGGGTTTATGTTGGCATGGCTAATATGAAATCAAATATAAAATACAGATTTTGATTGCTGTCTTCTACTTTTCTCTCCTTTTTCTTCCCAGTCCCTCTCCCAACAAAGGAAAAATGTAAGCCCTATTGCCATTTGTAAGTATGCATGTGGAAGAAAATTGATTGCTGAGGTAAAATTCTGTATGTGCTGCAGAAAATAAGGTCAGGCTGACAAAGGTTCATTTTATTTAAAGGAAACAGTTTGTGACTGATTGCTTGGGAAGAAAACAAAGGAAAAGTTATTTTATATAATGTTTTGGCTCCTGGAATCAAGACAGCTTAAAGAAGGAAATCTTAAGGAGAGACAGACGTTTTGGAAGAAAGACTGCTAGCCTGGAAACAATCTCAGCTGCTAACTCTTGGAATCAAGTATCTTAATCTGTCACTTTTCTTGCCGGGTTACCATGATCAGATCAATAATACTCAAATCCAGACAGGTACTAAGATGGCAGACACCTCTGTGGATCTATTCCCAAGTCTCACTTTACCCAGTTTATAAAATGGGAATAAAAAGGTTTCTGAATTATAGAATATCCATGTCCATATCAAATTGAAATGTCTCTTAATGTCTTTGTTATTACTATAAATTACACTATCAAAAGTGTTTCAGTAATAATCTCAGAGGGTTTGAGAAGGTATGAAGCATAAATTTATCTAAGACATTTCTTAACCACTTAACCTTCTTAGGCACTGAAAGTTAAAGAATTGTGTAGGTACAACTCTTATCTTACTAATCCTATACTTTGAAGAGAACGTTGTATTTGCATTGTAATTACATCTTCAGAAATGTCAACTGCTGCACCCTCTAAAAGAAATAGTTTTAGCAAGCCTAAGTCCACCACTACTCCTGAAAGCTTGCACTTTGCTGAGCATGTAAAGGTATTCAGTATTCTACAAAATAATGATTTATCTCACATAACACTATTCACGTTTTAGAGGGAACAATGAGGATTTTCTTTGACATAAAAAAATACTAATACGTATTAAAAATGTTCTTACTGCTAGCCTCTTAAATGGTCAAGTGACAATTCAGTCTCACAAACTCAACTTTTTTAGTATGAGACTCCTAAACTACAAAATCTTACTATGCCTACTAGATATGTACTAGATATGTACTAGATATGTACTAGATATGTACCATCTTAACAGATTAGTTTTTGTCATTACTATAAACTAGTGTCAGAACTGCTTCTTGTATTTCTGTGCTACTACAGAAGTTCCTGGCAGCATTTAAACATGACATTTTGCAATACCACTCAGTGCCATCCTGAAATGATACAAGCTGGAAATACTTTCCTTCTTCACAGTGCTTCACTGAATGCAAACCCCACATTCACAAAAACCTGATTAGCAGCTTCCAAGATTGTTGACTCAGGTTCTGTTAATTTGTATTATGAAATGAACTGCAAAATGAGTGGGATTTTATTCTCTATTACATAAAGCACCCTTTGACACCAAACTAACTTCTGGGATCACATCTGGGTGAAGAAGCCACAACAGCTTGCTCTATTATATTTAAAAGGTCACCAATTCCTTAAACTACATCAAAAATTCTAATTTGGAAAGAGCAAATACTTCTCTAAATTATTTTTGCTTCATGAAGCTGGGTTAGCTGCAGCACGCCCAGGTTATTCTCAAGACAAAGAAGTCCAGACAAAAAAAAATCTTGGCATCTACAAATGCCATATGGAGTTTCCATGTGTCATTGTTGTATGACAAAATTATCTCCCCATTTTTTTTCCCAAGATATTTATAATATATTGACATTTTTGCCAGTTCTTTTGCTTCCAAATCTGGGAGGAGGAGTGTTAAACTATTTTTGAGTCCAGAAGCGGAGAAAAATAATTAGCTTAGAAAACTCCCGCTATACTCTGAAATGGATTTTCCAGGCATAAAACTGCACATTATTAAGGCCTAGTGTTGTGGGACTTTCCATGGCTTGAGGCTAATGCTCTCCCCAAGCGAAGCTGAGGATCCATCCTTTCTCATGGTTTGATGCTCCTGTTTCTAACCTTCATGGTTTGTTAGCCAGGTGACCTTCAACCTTTGATCCTGGAAAGACTATTAGCGGTGACTCCAGGAGATTTGCCTCAATAGCACGGCTGTAGGGGAGCATTCCCAGGTGCATTATAAATGCAACTTATCACATCATTCTACAATTAAACAATGGGATATCATATACACTCAGAATGAGTATATATAAATAAAAATAAATACATGTGCATATAAATAAAAATTGTCATTTAGTGGAGATAAGTCAAGCTGCATCCATTATGCTGCTGTGACCCGCTTTTATGTGTGTATTCCCCACTTATCCTAATGCAAAATAGTATTTATGCTGCTACTTTGCTTCCAGCAAAATCTTAGTGTCATGACTGGGGAGGGTTCTTTAAACAATGCTATGGGAATCAATGACACAAACTACTAGAGAAATTATCTGTGTGTTTCAACAGCTTTTGTTGAATTGGGGTCTAATCCCAGCTCTTTAGACTACAAACTAACATTTCAAAACTGGGGACAGGTTTGACTACATGTCAAGTAAACAATTCAAGACCTGCCATGTTTGGGGCATTATTGTAATATTGATAATAAATAACATCCCAGAGCTTGGACCTGTTTAGAAGAATTGCCAGTGAGGAATAATTTTTTTTTTTCTCTTTTTCACTGCAATTCCCACCAGTTGCACTTGTGCCTTCACTTTAAGATTCTCTGTTGCATTCCTCATTGGTGTCCTCTAAAGGATTTCTTTCAGGATAAAAGGCTAAAAGGAAGATTTCAATGGAGAACATGTATCACTAGTTAAATTCTGCTGTGTTTGATGTAGCTGTAAAACAAAGGCATACCTGATGTTGTATCTAGATACAATATTTGAAAACAATCCTTAAATCATTCAATTTTTTTCTATTTAAATAATAGTTAAAATGAAAGTGTATACCTAGGCCAGGAAGAAAAGGGCTATGACAATAGAAGGTCCAAAGGAGATGCCAAAATAACATATTCCTTAAAGCAAGTAAGATGAAGCAGTATTGTTTTACTGAGTTTATGCAATTTTAAATATGTTTCACACATAACACAACATGATTCAAAACAGCTGAGCTTTCCTTACAAAGAGTTAAGAAATTACTGACAATTACAACTTAAAATGGCTCCATTGACATAACGGTAATATGAACCAAAAGCCTCATCTTGCAAAGACTTTTGTGCTTCCTATTATGTGCTGTGGGAAGTCCCCCTGACCTCATGGTTTTGAAGGTTAAGCAGGCAAATATGTCTTCTCCTCTTTAGAGTTTAGTTGACTTGTGGTCTAGCAAATGAAGAACTAAGAATTGTCAAGCTTAAAACTAAGCATTTTTATCTGGGGGGCCAATAAGCATATGAACTCAAAGGAAGGGAACGAGAGATAACAAGAGTAGAGTCACAAGGATGGAAGAGGGAAAAAAAAGTGCGAAGTTGAGAAATGAGCTCCAGCTGCTGACTCACAGAAACATTTCTCAATAAAGTTCATGAGGATGTTGCATACGGATTCAGTATGCTTGTGTGACTGCTGAATAGTCCATGGATTAAGAGCCATAGACATAGTTAACATCCCTCGTGAGCTTTTAAATTCTAATAACTACCAAGGCTGGAAGTTTCGCTTTTTATTTTCTCCAGTAAAGTTTATGGGTTGTATGACACACACTGAAAGTCTCTAGAGAGTTCCCATACCTATTTTGGCTGTACGGTACCCTTTGGTTATATTACTACATAAACTATTATAAAGAAATGGGAAAAAACATTTTCCAGACTATTTCTGTAAACTTAAGTATCTGAAAAATAAATACTGAGTCTACATAACAAGTACCTTCATCAGTACTGAGGGAAAGATATAAACCCTGATCAAGCATAAAACCTGCCTCCAACTTTCTGCTCCTCTCAGTTCACAGTTTCCATTTAGGAGCAACACAGGCAAAACCTTTCTTGAAATTTCTCCATCGTCATTCCTAACAGAACTGCATCACTAACAACAAAAACACAGTTTAAAGTACCGAGACAGTCAATGCCCTCCTTTGTTACACAGTCTCCAAATACTTAGTAGTATGATAGGATGCATAAAATGTTCCAACTTCAGCAGAACATTGAACAAATATTTAGGTTTATCCCCCTAAAACAGCAGTTAAGCATATCGTCTAAGCATGTTTAAGCTACATTCATTTCAACAGGTCTTAAGCGTGTGGTTAGCAGCAGTTAGATGCCTTGCCGAATGAGGATCAAAGTGCTATGAAATCAATATTGGCTTACATTTTAATTTCCCAGTGTCTTTTTAAGACAGTCTTTGAAAGCGGTTTGTAAATATGTTCATTTATTATTGCATATTCACTAATAGACTTGTGCTGGGGAGTCCTGTAATAGTACAGTGCAGATTCCTCAGATTACACCAAAAAATCAAAATACCTATTATATGCAAAGTCTTTCCTGTAAAATGATATGGCAACTTCCATAATCATTTGCTATTCTCTCGTTAGAAAAAATTGATATCTTTTAAACCTCCTAATTACAATAACAAATAAAAAGTCCTTTTTAGTAATAAGGAAGGAAACTGGCACGGAATCACAATAAAGAAAAGCCAGCTGAGGAGCCTGCTAGAAAACAATACTATGTATAATTGGTGTTTAATTATGCAGAATTAACAAATGGCAGCAGCACTGGTTGTATTACTTGACCAGGGCTCTTTGCCAAGTCAACAAGCTGGTTCTAATGTAGGAAGTAACCCATTCAGTTATCTGGCGCCTTTGAGCAGGGCCCTGACTGCTGCGTTCTCCATCTGTGTTGCCAAAAACATTTAGCAGAAGAAAGAAATCTGTTGATTTGCTAAAGCAAGATAAATTTCGGTCATTGATATGGGTGAATGCACCAATAAGATCATAAAAAAGTTTTCTAAACATTTTATTCATTTGGTGCCAGTGATTCAGTAATACCATGAGAGCTCAAAATACTAATTAGTATGAATTTGCAGGGTTGGTATATTATACAATAAAATATCAAATGTGTTTATTCAAATATATTACCTCCACTAACCCCTCCCCTCTCCATACACACATATTTGAATGTATTTAAAAACATGTTTAAATATTTATGTCCTCTAGAGCCTCCTTACATAATTTTCTCCTATGGTAAGCAATTAATTTGCATTTTGAAAAGAACACAACTATGATGATACATATGAGAGATTCCTGGAGAGTGTGTCTGCCAATGTACCCACACTCAGAACCATCTCCTGTAACAAACCTGGGCACTGGCCTCACCAGTAGCTCCTCCTGCTTCCCCACTGCTGTGATCTGCCGCACTCAAGAGATCTGGCCCGGCACACCTGTGACAAGGTATGCTGATTCAGGGGAGTTCAAATTTAATTTGGAAAAAGCATTTTTGAATTAAATACAGATAACAAAAACCTTTGGGGGAAGGAGAAGGCAGCAAAAGCTCTTGGAGATCCCCAAAAGCATGTAGCAATCTGCCCCTTCTTCTGAACTTCTCTTTCATGCGCAGGTTTCTTTGAGGGTTGTCACCATGATGACGGTAACAGTAGCAGACGTACTGTCAAATGAATGAGAACCTTCAATGAGAAGTGCATTGATACATATATTTATTTTGTATTTTTATGCTGTTTGCAGGAAGGCAGAAGACCTGTTGAAAACAATGGACAGAGAAACAGAGTTTGGGTTTTGATGGAACAGAGAATACGGACTGGAAGTAAACAAATGAGAAAGTCTCTGTCAACCAAACTCCTCTACAGATTTGCACGGATTCAGGTTCACCTGAGTAGCTGATATTGTTAAAATCCTGACTCATTTTTTCTTAGATCAAAGCAGGATTTATATTACTGCAAGATACAATGAGCTAGCTCCATCTGAAATCCTGAGAAAAAGGTTACTTTTGCCCGCTCTTTCTCACCAAGAGTCATTGTCACAGGAACCTGGTTGCAGCTGAGGAGAAACTAAGAACAGAAAGTCTTTGCTTTTGGTGCTTCTCAGGCGACAGGGTGCATGCAAACCAAGGACACCAATCTGTGGAGCAAGAAGTGTGATGCAGAACTAAATCCTTAAAAATAATAGGCTTTATAATTCAATGCTCATTTTAACCCCCACCTTTACCTGGCAAAAAGCAGCAGTTTCCTCCCTCCTTTTGTGCCACACTTTTTCAATGACATTCAGCATCATAAAAATAATTCTTAAATCCACAGCTTGTTATGTTTGGAAATAGAAAGTTGTATAAAAATGCCCCTCTGTGTGTGCATGTATATCAGTATGTGACTTTACAAAGTTGAGCTATTTCCAATGCAAACATGAGTAAATCTGGATATCCTCATATATTCAACATTTTATAGGCCCAGTAAAACTTGATCAAAATCCACTTATACTTGTCGGTTGCATGACTTAACCTTTAGGGTAGATTAATTAGATTAACAGACCACATACTGTAGATTCCAATACTTCCTCAATGGCTATTAAATTACACAGAAGGAATTATGTTTTAGAGTCCTGCTTCCTTAAATCAAATTCCAGCCCTGTCACCTTTCTTTCATTTATTAGACTGCAAAGCTCTTGTTCCTTTTGTAATAAAAACTGAACCTCTGTTAAATTCCATCCTTAGTACTTGAAGTTATTAATGATTGCTGTGCTGAGGATCAGATAACTACAGAATCTGAGTCTTCACTGGGAGAATACAGTTCATGACAGGTATCCTACCAAAGGAGTGAAAAGGTGCCCCTTAACTTGTGCAAAGGCAGGGAATAGCGGAATGTTCTTATTTTTAAGAGACCGGCTGCAAGCCGGTCCGCATGCAGACCACAGCAGTGGAAGCGCAGAGCAGCCGCTGGCATGGCGGAAGGGAGCACCCGAGCTGGAAGACAGGTACTGCTTGAGCAAGGCCAGTTCAGCTCTGACCATCAGAATGGATAATGCTAACATGCAGAATGCCTTCTGGTTAAGGCACGGGGTTGGGTAAATGAGGCTTAAAAAGTACCTCTGCAGTTTTCCCAGTATATTACTTTTTTCTTTCTCAAAATGTTGTCCAGAGAGTGAGCAAAGATTTTGTACATTTGCCCTGTATTCCCAGACAGCAGGGAGCCTGGGCGTGCACATAAACATGAGCAGAATATCCAGTATTCCCCAGAAAACACCAAAGAAACTGTATACACCAAAGAAACAATGCAACTAATAAGCTGAAGAAAAGAGTCAAGGTTTTGGGCTTTTTTGCACCCGCATCTACGTCTAAAATGTTCCCAGGATATTACAAACAGCACAAGAACTAAGAAACCTAGGTAAATATGTCAAGCTTAATCTAAGTTCAGATCTTTGTTCTGAAAAGGCTGTACAGCTGGGAGGAGTGTAATGACAAACAGTGCCAAGGGAAGGTCTACCCTCTGCACTGCCTTGATGCAATGAGGGAGAAGAAGATGACATCTAAAATCTGTAACCCAAGAATATGACTACTGCATGCCTGCTGATGCACACTCTTCCACCCAAATGCCAGCACGCTCCTGCTGTCATAATTGCTAGAAACGTGGAAAGAGTTAGTATGGAAAAGTCAATGACGGTGTATTTTTTTAAGCTATCAGGATGCCTAGACTAGCTTCAAAGCAGTGCCACACAAACCGGCACTGAACATACCGGTGTGTGCCCAGCCTCAGTCCCCATTAATGCTCCAGGCATTACAAACAGCATTCAGGACTATCCCACTAGGACATCAGAAAAGCGTATCATCAAGACACCACAGTTTTGTTCCTCTTTCTCTGCAGCTCATTTCTGGTCCGTGGTATTAATTCTACAATACATGCCTAGCTTCTCACTGCATTTACTGCTGATGTGGCTCTTTCTGTGCTCCCCATATTGCTGGAAGTATGTGCTGGCGGGTCCCATTACAGTTCGTACAGTTGCTTTAGTAGCCAGGGCAATCCATAGGTCCTAATGACAGGCCAATTATCTTTGAGGGTAGCAACTTACCCACAATTGTATTTCTCCAAAACCATGTAATTAAACCCATATGGCTTCAGTAAATAGCAAAGCAGTCTTGGAGAAAAAAGCTTGATGAATAAAGACAAAAGAATCCTCCACCTTTATTTACAATGTGCTAAAAGCCACCTACTTGTATACATTTTTAAGACAGAAATTTCATTTCAATCCGAGCAGGCAGGCAGAGCCTGTAAGCAGCCTGAGACAAAGAGGGTTTGGAACAATGGATGAAATAGCAAACCCTGACAACCTTGCACTTGTGATCAGGTAGCAGAGCCCAGGAGGTAAGGCAATTAGGAGCAGGTGATGCTTGCCAAGAGAGACTTCAATCTTAAGGCAATCCATGTTAGAGGGGCTCCGACAGACCCTACAGAGGAATCCAAAGCTGCTCTAACTGCCCAGGACTTCTTCAGGGTAAGACCTGAGCCCCACATCTGGCACAAAGTATGACAAGCTGTGAAGCCTTCTTACTATAATCATGGCAGTGTGTAAAAGCATTATTTATATAGTATTTTTTTTTTGATTGGACTTTTACGCCTGCTGATGCTGACATCTTTTTGTTTTGCGCAGCAGGAAAAGGAAGAGTGTACATAGTTTACACTATCTATTCTTGCCATCCCATTTGGATGCCATCTACACCCTTGAGGATCCCTCCATGGTGGGAAGTTCCACCACAGTGATTTAAAGCACCTGAACTACAGCTACCGGCTGGAAAAGTCTGTCCACATTAATTAAGTACTCACCAACTAGAGATAAACGGCTAGAATTTCATGCTTAAAATAGGTGGTATGATACTGCACTGTAAAAATGCTAAAGGATTTCTGCCCCAAAATGTTTACATTTCTAGGTAAGAAAAGGAGAAAAAGGGACAGAAGCTTAATTTGCTATATGCCACAAGTTAGCAGCAGGGAGGGAAACAGTACCCAAGGTCTACTCTCCATTCACTAGACTTCATTTGCACTGCCAAAGACCTTTGTATGATCATGTTTAGAAGTTAGAGCAAAAAATCTCCCACTGAAGAAAACCCCACCATGAATATCAGGAAAAAAAAAAAAACAACATCCTCTTCCCTTCCTTGAACCTTGGAAAAATAAAATTCTTTAATGCCTTCATCTTCTCACTTAAGATATAAATCTGCATTCTGAACTCTATTTTTCTCCCATTTGATTACCATACCGAATCTGGGGGGAAAAGCACACAGTGAAAGATACATTCTTTGAATGAAAAAAAGGAAAAATTCTTAGTGTCACAGATGGCTGTCAGGATGAAATGAAGCTTGCGTCTGCTGAGGGAATCAGACATTAGTGTGAAATCTGAATAGAAAGGAACCTAACAGAAGGCAACATTTCAAAAGGAGTTCAGCACCAACTGGCATTGTGAGGGTTAATTTACTGCCAGGAACTGCTGGGTTTTTCATTCTCAGTAGACACACAATAGACAGATCCCAAAAGTACCCATCATAATCACAGATGCTGGGGATTAATGCTAAAATGAAAGCTTCATGAATATTAAAAATATCAAAACTGCTAATGATGTAGCAGAGTTTGGAATAACAACCAATCTGAAAATCTAAGAGTGTGCCATGCAGACATAGTGAAACACTGTCTTTTTAAAACTGATTAAACCTACTCAATTTGTAACAGAAAGAGGCTTATGCATATTAGGAGCTGAATTGACTGCCAAACTTTACAAATTGCACAGGCTAATTACCATAATTAAGCTTTGGATTGAAGAAGAAAATTCCATTTATCTCAGAATGACTCAGTGGAACTTCAACAAAGACAGCAAAGTACATCAGATGGTTTGCCCTTTTTTTTTTCCTTTTTTCTTTTTTTCGCCTCTAAGTGGTGTTTCAAAAGCAGTTGTGAAAAAAAAATAATCAGAGTGACAGCATAGAAATACTTTTGCTTGAAAATCAGGAAAAACTGCATAATTTAGGTATCTGATTTTGGAATTTGTTGTAAACCCTCCCCTACAAACTTGTACAGTAAAATATGCTCTATTTTTCAAATATGAAGTCTGAACCAGGGGGTAATGCAAAGCCACGTGTCTTTTATAATCTGAAGCCACATATAATTCCTGTAACTATGCTTCTTCAGTTTCCTGGAGAGGACACTGGGTAGCGTTTGATCCACTGGATTCTCCTGCTGTTAAACATGTCTGCTGTTTGCCTTCTCATGCCGATGCAGAGAAGTTATCCTGAAGGATAACAGCTACCACATTTTAAGATAAAGATTACATGTTATTCTATGACTTTGAGCTGGATCCAAAGTCTTCCACTAATCTCAAAAGGGATTTGGATCTTGTCCTTAGGGAATGCTTAGTCTGCGAACAATAAAAGCACAGCTGTGAAAACTTTATTGTGGGATACAGGAAAATGTCTTACTGTATTTCCTTTCCTATCCCCATTTAGGAAGAAAACATAATATGAAGATCTTCCTTAAGCTTACCTAGGCTTTTAAGTCACATATGTGTGAGACCATCCGAACACAGAGACATCATGCAAAGGAGAATGCTGAGATACTGGGGAAGTATTAATTCTCCCATGTATAATGGCACTCTGACTTTTTGCTCATCAATTACTTCAGTTTAGTTTGCATTTATCTAATTTTTCCTTCTAGGATGATGATTAGGATGATGTCTATACATTTTTCAGGTCTCTTTATGGAATGCCTTGAACAAAATGGACCTGAAAAGATATATGTACAGGTTCATTTCTAGAAGATAAAGAAAAGTCACAATACCTCAAAAAAACCCCAAACCAAATTAAACAGACCCACATTGCATTCAGCTGTAGAACTCAGGACAGTTATAATACATATACCATTATGGGCATGCTATAAATACTTGTAAAAATAAATGTGAATTAAAGGCCTAGGTAAACATACGAATGAAAACTAGGCAAAAATAAAAAGATATTAATGTTCAAACATGATTTTATTCAGCTACATTAGAAGAACCATGGGGCCATCAGAACAGAACTCTGCAAAGAGAAACCAGGAAAAATTTCAAAATGCAGACAACTAGAAGTGACATATGTTACCCAAAAGAAGAGGGAGGAGAATATAGTGATGTTTATCTATCAGCATTGGTGCTTTCAGGAACCACCTGAATTTCCCAGAGCACATCTTTATTAAAGATCCACTAATGTTATAAAAGAACACATTCATTCGTGAGCATGTAAGAGAGGAGAAACTACCAGCTAATTCTAGTCCAAAATTTGCATCCATCAAGACAGATTAATATTTTAATGTGATATTACTCATCTAATCTATACATACCATCCATATCTGCTTCTGTGAAATTCTAATCTCAAATAACAACTAAAATGCAGAAAGTAACACCACATTTAGTCCTTGAGGAATCAACAGAAATTCTATTAAAATACCAGTTCACGGGTACTTTTACAAAACTCTTCCATCTATGCATGCCATGCCTTTTGCTCTTTTATATGGCTGCTAACACAACCAGCTCTGAGATAGCCATTAGCTGAAATTCCCCACTACGCAAACTAAGCATCCTGGCAGCAACTCCACCCTGCATTCTGAATGATCAGAAGGCATTCACTTCACATGCTCAGAATTAAGCTTGTGTTACTTTGTGTGGTGGCAGAAGAAAGAAATACACGTTATGGAGACCCTCTAGTCATGAGGAATTTCTGTGACTGGGATATGCAAGTGATTATGTTGAAGATGGATGTATGTGAGCAACTTTGCCTGTTACTAATTTTGTGTATGGAAACATACCAGTCTCCTCATATAAGTTGGAAATAAGTCGATCAGACGCAGTAGAGATGCAGTAGCATGGGAAGAGGACAATCCCAGATTTGCATCACTTTCACTCTTTCTTATGCTTATCATTAAAAATGTAAACGCACAAATTCATTATTGACAAATATAATAAGGAAGAATATCCTTTTTCTTTTTACCTTTTTTAAAGAATTTTTTTCTTGTCCTTTATGGATCTATTCTGGAAGTATAGGCAGCTGTTACTGGATGAAATAGCACTAGAATAAGCCGCGCTGTAAATTGTCCTAAGGTGATTATGTCAGATTCTTTTTATATCAATCTGTTATCAGAGACTCCATTTTCTCTTTTTTCTCATGGTCCTGCACCCAGTGGAAAGCTCTGTGGCCAGAAAC
>VZTV01086232.1:0-18164 GCA_013400875.1 Anhinga rufa | reverse complement strand
AGGTGATTAACAGAAAAAAACTTATGTGTCTCATTGCAAATTGATTATAGTTGTGACAAGGCAAACAAATGAGCTGTCTTCTCATCTATACAAGCTTCTCTAGCAACATATTGGAACACCAGTGGCATGTAGCATTTCATGACCTGATGAATGCTGACTCCTGCAATAATCACTAAAGAAATATAAACATGAATTTAAAATTGCATTTTCTTAACTTTTGTCCTCATTACAGTTCATTTATAGTTCTTCCCTAGAAGAAAACTCTCAAAGCTTAAATCTTGCAATCAAAACTTTCCAAAATTACACAGTAATAAAGAAATAGAAATTCACATTTTTATTCCAAAGAACTTGTCTGTATATATTTCAAACAACTCACATATTGAAAGACTTATGGGAATATTGATATAAAAGCATTCAATGTAAAATAATATTTTTCTCCAGTGTGTACATGTAGTCATATGCATTTTCAGTGAATTGTATGGAACAATTCACAAAATGAAGAAATTGAGATACAGTACATTACCCTTGTGGATTGTGCTCTTGGTATTTAAAAATGATCTATTGTTATTTAACTATGATTTTACTGTATGTGTCTTCCAGATGTGTGGAGGTGATTGCCAAAGAAGGCCAGAACCTGAAAGAGCTGTATTTAGTATCCTGTAAGATCACTGACTATGGTATGTAATATACCTATGTCTTTGTTTTTGTGAAGTACAAAGTCCCTACCTTTGCACAGGGACTCTTATAAAAGTGTTAGAAATGTTATAGCTAAAAATTTTCAAAACCTTTATGCAGAAAAATAGGAAACGTACAAAAAGTGTTTGACGTGCTTAAAAATGTGGTTAGAAGTATGAAAGTCAGTGTAGTTAGGTACTGCAAAGTGTTCCTTATAGAACTGACAGTTACTGGGCAGACTGGGTAGAGTGCCCTTTGAATTGCCCTGGAGACCAGGAGAGCATTTGAGGGAAAATCCAACAATACACATGCATTTCTAGATGCTGTAAAAGGATAACTAATCAGCTATGAGTGTGGATTCATTGCCTATGATAGGCCATAAAATTTGAATGAACTTGCTGATCCCTTAAAAACACTGTACTGATAAAATGAAGAGGAGCACCTTAGGATTTAGGCTTTCTGTCTGCCACATAGGGAGACAGAATTTGTATTTGGCATAGGAGAACTTAGCACTTGAGTGTGTTTGCAGAGGGTGCTTTGGTTTATCTTGTTTTATTGTTCAAATAAGATACTGACCTCAAATAAGACACTTATTTTTGCAATAAGGCCAAATAGTCAAACATCTATCTCCCACTTATATGCCTAAACTTCAGTAGGATTTACAAACTGTATCTTTGAGATTGCATCTTGGGTTTACTCATTATTTTGCTTCTCATTCAATCTTTTTTTATTTTAACTTTTTACTCCATAGCTTTTATAAAGAATTACTGTGTCAAAGTGATAAATTACCTTTCCAGTGGGCACAAACTCATTCTTTTATTTTCCTCTTCAGATTTTGTACTTCACTGTGGTTTGCATGGGTGCATTCAAGGGTATGTTGGTCTGCAAAGTTCAGCTTGCCTCATGTCCACAGTATTTGAACGTGAGCTCACACAACAGCTGTAGCACTTGTGGGAGCTTTGGGACATGGCAGAGGAGAGGGAGCATGGGCCTATATCACAGTTTTCTCTGGTCTGCAGTTGTTTGTACTTCCATGTGCAGAACAAACTTGCCAAAGTTTAAAACATAGATTTTCATGGCTTAATACCACTTGGCCAAGATGAATTAATGAATTTGTGAAATTCGAACAGTGTGCTGGAAATTCAGGGAGGGGAATTGTCTGTAGAGCACGAAGTGACAATGCAGGTGCTTCTTGTCACTGCTATAGGGTCAGGACCTAGGTGCAGGGCCTCAGTTGGAAGCGAGACTGTCCATTTGTGTATTATAGATCTACTAGCTGTACTTTTGTCCCTTCTGACTTTGACAACACATGTAGAAAGAATTATCATGGGAATAATGGAATCTACATCTTGAGGATCAATACTTTCTCAAACTGATTTCACCCTTCATTGGCTGCAGTTATTGAGAGGAAAACAGGATTTCTCCCAAAAGTATAGAAACACACACTGAGAAACTGAAGCAAAGAAACTGAGGATAGGCAAAATATTGCTTATGAAAGACTTGAGAATGGGGAAGGGAAGTGTCCATGGCTAGAGCAAAAGTGGGAAGTGTGTTTCACAGAATGAATGGATGGAGAATGTATGTAGTTTGGATGATTAGCTTCGCAACCATAATCATGCAACCTGAGCTTCTGTTGACTTCTGTGGACTAAGGCTCACCTGTCACTAACGTGTTGGATTCTGCAGTCTTTCAACATTATTGCAGTCAGTTACTGGGACTTTAAGAACATTTTCAGTTGACAGTGTTGATACTAGGTTTTACTATTCACTTAAAACTTTGACTATGCTAATAAGGATCAGTAAGAAATCCAGCAAAACAGTTGCGATTACTGACTGATTTTTGATACATTATTAAGACTTAATTGATTATCATTATAATCTTCAGCATGCCAGCCTGATAAATATATTCATCTGCTTGTGATATCTGAGCTGAAAACGCAAATAAACTGCAGCAAAGTAGAATTTATAAGCATAATTCATGCTTCATAAGGAAGTAAAAACTTTGCCTTAGATTAAAAATGTGATAGCAAGTGAATATTAATTAGGTTAACAACAGTGTTGCAGGGTGGAGTCAGGCTTCACCCTTTTCCATTCTTCCTTTCTCATTTATTTCCTGGTACTTCAGTGGAAGACTTTCCCACATTTGTTTGTGGTGCTGTTAAATTAAAAAAATTAGCACCTTACAGTGCTGCAAGCTCAGTTCGTTGTTGAACTTCCTTTATCAAAGAAGCTGCCTCTCTTCTACAAAGGGAAGAGAGCAACCATTCTTTTCTTCAGAGGCTTTTCAAGCCCTGGTATCCTCTGCACCTTTGTATTTGTGGCAAGTAGTGGAAATCAGCTGAGAAACATGTGCCTGACTTCTTGTGGGATCATTAAGGTGGTCTCCCATGGTCTTACAAAGACTTAGACTTACAACTTCACTTGCATAGTTGTTCAGGGTCCACCAAGAAGTAAGTAAGTATATGTAGCTCTGTGAGGCTGTGACTGGGTGGGAACATACAGCAATTGTGCTTTTTTTTTTTTTATAATCCTGAGGATGAAACATATAATTGTCTTTGCTTTGGAAATTAAAATCTTGACACCAACTTTAAATTGTAACTGTACCCATTTTCACTGGGTTTTTAAAACATACCTAGAGCTGGTAACCAGATTTCTTGCAGCTTGATGGAGTACAGATGCAGAAATGCAGTACAGATGCAGGATTTTAAAAGCCCTCTTTGAAACTGTTCAACAATGATTTGTGATGCTACAGCAGTTAGAGGAGTTTCAGCCTCTGGGACAAGATCATAATTGCTTAGCAATTTGACTGGAAAAAAATAAGTAATATTGCTAATTTCCAAGAAAAATGTAATAATTTGATACATAACAGTAAATAAAGAAAATAATTACAGCAAAAGCTGTTATTATTGCTCTGCAATTAATGCTGTAGGTATGTATGGGAGAGGTAATTTCATGTACTCTAGTGAAGACTATGAAGTGTGACCTTTGTAATTTTATTAATTTCATTCTTTTGTTTTCCAATTTCTACAATAAGACAGTGTGCAAAACTACCAGAAAGACATGCTTATATGCAATTAGTATTTTTAAAACACCCAAATACTAGAATTTATTTTGAAGTTTTAGACTTCATTGAAGTTTTGAAGTTTAGACTTCATTAAATAATTGAAAATTGTTACACCTTGAAAATGTAGCTATAGGCAGCATTACTTTCTCTGACATTTTGCTGCCCAATGTTCTGTTATATTATACAAAAAGACAGACAGAAGAGGATTCAAAGAGGATTTGAAGTATGTGTATATACTGAGTTGTTAACGTGAAGAGAAAAAAATAATATATTGCTCTATTTCATGTTACATTACAAAATGGTTGCTTTTGTACTTTTTAATACAAAAAAATATATTTTGTTTACTTCTGAAAAATTTATAGAATGATATCCTTTTGTTTGTCTAGCATAATTTTATAAAAAACACATTTTTCATTAATGATGTTTGTTATTTTGTTATGGTGTAACATGCTATGATGCTGAAAATTAATTTAAAAGTTTATTTCCATTCAGCACATTGTTAAATGCTAAATAATCACTAGAATTTACCTAGACTGACAGGAGAGACTGAATTAGTATAATCTTTGAGATAAACACCTGTTTGCCCAAGAACACAGAGTGAAGTTAAAGCTGACATTAGTTCCTTATATCATTTTGTCCTTTTGTTAAACAATCATGAATTAAACATGGATTGTCAGTGTTATCTTTGAATTTCCTGCCTTTTGTTGATTTCTGTCACAACCTCAACTTTACATAAGGGGTTTTCTATTTAAGCTTTTGCTAAGAACTAGTAAGAAAGCTAGGCTTTCTCAGCTGTGGGAAGACTATGTGTCAAATTAATTAGGTTGATGTGAAGATGTATAGCTTTGACCTAGGGCAGAGAGCACACACAGAATTGTGTAACTGTCTTTTCAATTTTATGCTCTAGTTCTGGGTTTTATTGATATCCTTAGTGCTGGGAATTTGTTTTAAGTAAATTATTACTTATTAAGTGTGTAATGGTGCAGAGTGCTATGCACTCTGAAACACAAAAGTGAGATTTTGTGTTCAAAGATTAAAAGATTTGATGAAACTAGCCTGTGAAACAGGACTGGATGTTTTAAGGGTCTGATCTTGCAGTAATGTTAAGTGTAAATTTACTAAGAATTACTTAAAAACTGGTTTCTTACCAGTAGTGAAAAACAAGTCTCTAATCCTTTACTTCTATTTCAGGAAAGTAGTCAGACTAGTGGGTTTCGTCTGTATGTGCAGAAAGACATTTCAAGGCAAGCTTTAAATTGTAGGCTTCCACTAAGAGGAAAAAAGAGAAAAAAAAAAACAAAACAAAAACAAACACCACCACCACCACCCCAAAAACCCAAACCAAACCAAACAAAAAAAGCAAACCAAAACAAAAACAAACAAACAAACAAAAAAACCACAAACCCAACCCACAACTTTTGAAAAAAGTTTGGAAGGAAGTGTTCAAAACCAGCACTTTGTACAGCTGTACCATGAGAAATCACTTAAGAAATTTCTGAAAAACCGAAATACCCAAACTGTCATTAATAGGAGTGTGGTTAGCACAGTTCAGGGAATATGTTTATCTCATAACTATTTCTGTCAAGTAACCTGCAGAAGATGACAGTTGTCTTGATAGTTGTCTTGTAGAATTTCCATTACCTAGTAGTTGCCTAACTTAAAAAGTCTCTGTTTCTAGCTGTAAAGTAATTGCACAAATCTCTTCAGATTAAATGCTTGGCACAAGGACCTGAGATGAACTGTGGTATTCTGCTGATACCTTTCAGATTCTGAATATTGAAAAAGAGCTCTCTAGATAGGTAGCCTTTTTGTTTTCTAAAATTGTGACTACTCCTTTTTCATATTGCCTCTTTTCATCATTTACTGATATCTTTAGTGTCTCTGAGGACACATGATTTTTTTTAAAAGGTTTTTCTTCTGTGAGGATGTTTGCTGAAACAAAAAAAAACAAGTTTCAGGAAATTATAATTGAATTGTATACTTTTTATTTTAAAATGTTATAGATCGGGCATAGCTGTTATAAGTAGATGTCTGGAGGAATTAGGTAGTATTTATACTGAGTCAGGTGCACCTGTTACAAGACAAAAATAAGCTGCATTTTTTTCTTCTTAACTAGATTATGGATTCTTTTGTGAGAAGTGAGATACAGCTAACAATGTTAAAACAGTTTTCCAAGGTGCTGTTAAATTCTAATATTTAGATATTTAGGCTATGTATACTTTCTATTTTAAAACAGAATATTTTAATTATCAAGGGATCAGGTCTTCCTACAGAATAATACAGATAAATCCCATGAGAGTCACTTGAATTTTCTCGACAACATTTAGCATTTGTCATGTAAATCATAAAGAATAGGCATACTGTGGATATTTCCTCACAAAAGAATGTTTCATTTCTGCTTCTCTCTTAGATTAGCAAATCTCTCTAATGCTTGATCTCACTAAAACTATTTCTTTCCTAATTCTAGCCTTTTAAAATCTATTTTTAAAACACCATGTTTTTTGTACAGTATTACTCAGAAGGGAAATACATTTTTTGTACGATAAATGCAGCACTTACGGATAGACAGAATGGAACAGGTAGCAAATACATTTTTGAGTTAAAAAAATCTCATCCTTACACATTACTGGTTTGCTATCTCTTCCTTAACTGATATCTTTTAAGTAAATATAGTTTTCATTTGCTCTTTCAAAATTATTTTGAATTGCTGCTAGATCAAGTTCTAAGTTTCTCTTCTTCTCAGAATCAGTCTTTTTGCTGTTATGTTTCCCTATCCTGTGCATATTTCTTTCTCTTCTCTTTTAATGACCCAATGCATGCAAACAGTAATCACACTGAGAACTATGTTTATGCTTGCAGATAAGTGTACAGATAATTTTAAGGACCAGGGCCTCTGTTATGTTATTCAGTTGTATGTTATGTATATATGTATATTTGTGTGTTTTTAAAATGGCGGTATTATATTATCTAATTACTTTTACTATTTATTGCTATACAAATATGAAAGAAAAATTTTACATATATATAAAGCTTTCTTAAAACTTATTTTTTCTTCCTTTCCACAAAGGCGTTTTCTCCCTACTTTGTGTTCTGTTATTTAATTTTTCAGTGAAGCACTGAACTCAGTGAAGTAAATCAGCAGGGCTGTTGATGTTTATTTGTTATATGATGTTATATTTATGTTGATGCCAAATTCTGAGGTTCTGTGCTTAGTTTTATGGTTCTTTTTCTGTGGATAGGCTACAACTTTAAATCCAGTAGACTTTAAGAATTAATTACCTGAAGAATAGGTAGGTGGTAAGTGATCTGTACCCTGTTATATACATTAATGATACTTACTTCCTTTGAAAAAATCTCTAGCAGCTAGCAAAGTTGTTTTGTTTGCTTTTATGTTAAAATGTTAATTCTTTCAGAATTCTGAAGCAAATATTTCTGTAGAAACTCTAGTAATTATAAGGATCAGCGAAAGCTTACTCTAACAATAGAGGTAAGTTACAGAGTTTTATGTAGTTTAACAAAGCAACAATACACAGTATAACTTACTCTCCCTTCCTCCATTTAACTGACATTATTTTTTATGTTGGAATGTGCAGAGTGAAGATTTGGAGTCTTTGCATGTATTTCAGAACCTCTGTACATTTCCCTTTACCTAGGAAAAGAATTACAGAGCATACAGCTTTTGTAAGGACATTTTTCAACTTGTTTGGTTTTTTTCATATTTCATATTGTTATTTTAGTTTGGAGTAGTTGTTCCAATACAGCCTTGCATGTATTGACAAATGCAGGGATGGAAGACCTGGACTCCTTTAGTCGTGCTGATTTTGAGAGCTAACTTCAGGAGCAAGAACCAGGCTAGACAGTTCCCAGTGTGAGAGTCAGGCTAGCCAACTCCAGAAGCAAGAGTCAGGCTAGCCACCTCAAGCATGAAGAGGAGAGATCTCAGAAGTTTGGCCTCAACTTCCTTTTAACTGTGCAGCCTCCCTGGGTACTTCTGGCCCAGGCTAGCCACACCCCCTCACAGGGGTAGGCAATGATCACCCCCAGCAACAGGTTTAGGGAATGATCACCCTCAGTAACAGGTGTAGGGAATGATCTCCCCTAGTTTCCTCTCTGCAGAGCTGCCCTGAGTTGCAGACCATCCTTCTGGCATGAGGAGGACAGAACCCTGCAAGCTCACTACTGCTGAGCTCACTCCCAACAGACAAGAGCAAGTGCAGGGTCCTGCACCTGGGGAGGAACAACCCCAGGCACCAGTACAGGTTGGGGGCTGACCTGCTGGAAAGCAGCTCTGCTGAGAAGGCCCTGGGAGTGCTGGTGGACAGCAAGTGACCCTGAGCCAGCACTGTGCCCTCGGGGCCAAGAAGGCCAATGGTGTCCTGGGCTGCATTAAAAGGAGTGTGGCCAGCAGGTCGAGGGAGGTCATCCTGCCCCTCTACTCTGCCCTGGTGAGGCCGCATTTGGAGTGCTGTGTCCAGTTCTGGGCCCCCCAGTTCAAGAAGGACAGGGAGCTGCTGGAGCAAGTCCAGCGGAGAGCCACAAGGATGATCAAGGGGCTGGAGCATCTCCCTTATGAGGAAAGACTGAGAGAACTGGGTTTGTTCAGCCTGGAGAAGAGAAGGCTGAGGGGGGACTGTGCCAATGCTTATAAGTATCTAAGTGCATGTGTCAGGAGGATGGGACTGGACTCTTTTCAGTGGTGCCCAGTGACAGGACAGGGGGCAATGGGCACAAGTTGGAACACAGGAAGTTCCATTTAAATGTGAGAAAAAAACTTCTTCACTTTGAGGGTGCCAGAGCAGTGGCCCAGGCTGCCCAGAGAGGCTGTGGAGTCTCCTTCCCTGGAGACATTCAAACCCCGCCTGGACGCGGTCCTGTGCCCCCTGCTATAGGTGTCCAACCCCCAAGCGTGAGCAGGCACAAGGTGATCTCTCGAGGTCCCTTCCAACCCCTTCCATTCTGTGATTCTGTGACACCCAATTTTATTTCCATAAGGGATCCTGTTGACATTGAAATCAAGATGATGGTTAATGTGAGGAAAGACAGCTGTATACTCATGTATTTTGGGATTGGAACCCTGTCAGAGGACATCTGCTTTAGTTCTTTTAAGAGTTTTCAAGGAGGGAGTAGGTAACTTTAGTCACCTGTCTGGTGTTGTCAGTAAAAATTGTTAATAAGAAAAAGTCAAATTAAAACTTTATCAAAAGCAATCCCTGGAGCTGAAGGGAGTCCTTGAACAATCTGTCAGCACCATATATAATTCATACCAATCAAAAAACCAAATTTTCTTTGTTTAAGTTTTTCAGTATTCCTAATGTCATGCAAATTCCATGCAGTTTTATTTAAAAGTTGATTTGAGGTACTGCCATGCATCTTCAAGACCCATACAGTGAGATAAACTACAATAGCATATTGCTCAAATAACAGATAGTTGCAAATTCTCTGTCCTACAGTACATAATAAAGGATTTTCTCTTTGAGCAATGAGATGAGACAAAATTCCAAACTATTTTTTGTCATACTAGAAGGTGGGTTGTCCCCCTTAACCTGTACCCTTAAAAATAATGTAGTATAATTGCCAGTTGGAGGAAGCTGGATGTAGATGCATATTTGAATCATCAAGATGAACAGAGCAGAAGCCTATGATTTATACTGAGTTTGTTCCCAGCTGGTTGTTCGAAATGTGGAAAGTGGAGATGTGTTGTACTTCAGGTTTGGTTTGTCTTGTAGAGAGATCCACAGGTACTGTTGTTTCAGTTTAATTTCTTCTGTGGGAAACTTAGTGGCTTGGTTTGTTATTTTGATTCTTTGGTGACAAACTTGGTGGTAGTTTATCAATCATAATATAAAATTTAATTTTGTGCTTTTTTATCTCTAGAGAGAGATGCTTCAGTTAATCTTTGGAAAAAATGCACCTCATTTCTGAGTATCAAAACACAAAATATATTTCTGGTATAACAAAAATTGAAATGGGCACAACCTTTGCCTATATTGCCAGAAATAGATTTTCAGGTTCTTGTTTTTTCATTTGCTGTATTTACTGTGTTAGGAAACTAAATTATAATACTCAACTTTCATTTGAACCAGGACCCAGATTCTGTTCTCTTGTGATATTTGTATTTCCTATTTTATATGACCTTTAAAAAATAACATAAAGCTTTATTCCTTCAGTGTGCATGTTAACCCCTATATTGAAAACAGGGTGCTAGGTGCAGACAGCAAAAATACTTTTGAAATTATTATATCTAAAAACTTGTTGTTTGCAGCTCAAGACAGATTTAAAGGGCAAATAAATTATTATAGGTAAACTATGTAATTATGATCATATTATGAACATTAAGGTCATTGCAATTAGTTTTTCTTAACAAGTTTTTTCAAACAAGTTTTTCCTCATATTCACGTTGAATTTCCTGTGTTCCAACTTGTGCCCATTGCCCCTTGTCCTGTCATCGGGCACCATTGAAAAGAGTCCAGTCCCGTCCTGCTGACACACACCCTTCAGATACTTATAAACATTGATGAGATCCCCCCTCAGTCTTCTCTTGTTCAGGCTGAACAAACCCAGGTCTCTCAGCCTTTCCTCATAAGGGAGATGCTCCAGTCCCCTGATCATCCTTGTGGCTCTCTGCTGGACTTGCTCCAGCAGCTCCCTGTCCTTCTTGAACTGGGGGGCCCAGAACTGGACACAGTACTCCAAATGTGGCCTCACCAGGGTGAAGTAGAGGGGCAGGATGACCTCCCTCGACCTGCTGGCCACACTCCTTTTAATGCGTCCCAGGACACCATTGGCCTTCTTGGCCACGAGGGCACAGTGCTGGCTCAGGGTCACTTGCTGTCCACCAGCACTCCCAGGTCCTTCTCAGCAGAGCTGCTTTCCAGCAGGTCAGCCCCCAACCTGTACTGGTGCCTGGGGTTGTTCCTCCCCAGGTGCAGGACCTTGCACTCGCTTTTGTTGAATTTCATCAGCAATTACCAGAATACTTCAAAAAATCCATACATTAGTTATATTTAAAATCACTCTTATAAAACTTAGCATTAGTCTCAGTGGGGATTTTTTAAGGGTTTCTCTCATAATTCTAAATTTATAAGCAGCATTTGTATTTGTCTTAAGTGAGAAAAAACAGAACTCAAAATGGAAAAAAGGGAATTTACTGAGTCTTTTTTCCATTTAATCGGTTATGATACAAAACTCCGGTTGATATATATAATCATACAAGTAAAGAGTTCCACCATATTTTAAAGTGTCTGTGCTAGTTTGCAGTTGCAATTTATTTCCTCTAAATTCTAGGAGCCAGTTTTATCATCCCATTTTTAATGCACTGTCAAAGATATTTTAACAAATTACATTTTAAAATTAGTATGTTACTTCACTGTTGCCTCAGTAAAAGTGATTATTTTCTTCAGGCAGTATCCATAAGGGAGATTTCCATTCCGAGTATTTAAATATGATATCTATTGTTTAAACTTCTTAGGAAGTAATATAGTTGTTTTAACATAATTACTCAAACTAATTAAAATCTTTAAAAATATTATTTGTTGGTGATAGGATTGCCTTTCTATATTCTATTTTGTAACTTCTCTCGGCTAGTTGTTTAATTCCAGTAATACTCAGATTACTGAAGGGAAGACTCATTTTGACCATAATCTGACTGTGTGCCTGCCTTAGAAAAAATTATGAAATATTTCATGGAGGTACTAATAATGCAATTATTTTCAATACCTAAATTTAAGAAAAAAATAGCATTCTATTCTTTTAATCATTTCTGTAGTCTCAAGGATTGCACTAAGAGACTGAATACCTAGAAACAATTTTTTTCTTTAAATGCTTGAAAAAGTACTGGTTAAGATATTGATGTAGTTCACTAGAGTATAAATAAAACCAAATGGCTAATATGATAAACATTGTTTTAGAGCCTTATTTTTGTAATAAAATATGAAAATGCTTAACAAAAACAGTTCGATGGTTAAGTGTTTATATGAATGGAAAGGAGAACGAGAAAACAAATTCTAAATATCTTGTATCTCTCCCTTGTGGCATATTACCAAGGCCTCATTATGTATATACATTAATAGATCTGTTATGTTTAAGTATGGCATCTGTGCCTCAGTATTTAAATATAAAGAAGTAGGGACTGAATAATTTTTTATTCATATTAGTTTGAAACATGAATTATAAGTCAACAGCAAAAAAAGTAATAAAAATTCTAATAACATGGGGTTTTATCAATTTGTCTAAATACAGAGGATGCATCCAAGATGTATATTATGTTAGGTAATGAAATGGAATGAATGGTACTTCTGCTCTGCATTCCTTTAATTGTGGTGCCTCTGGGTTAGCTTTGCTGTGACAAAAGCATTCATTTTTACCTCTGTAATGAAGTGTACAAAGAAGTTCATGTTGTCTTTGTAAACTGTAAACTGCCTCTACACCACAGTACAACAGACTGTAGAAACTGTTCTGTTACTGATGTAAGGGACATCATTGTGCTTTCAAAAATTAATGAATTTACATCAGAATTTTAGTTCAGTCAACTTCAAAGATATGAAGAGTTTTTTATAAAAAATTAGTCTCAAAGTAGCTTTTTAAGTTATGTATTTTAGTTCCTCATAAGTCAAGTGGGATCATTTTAGCTTTTGAAATGTCAAGTATCGTTCCAAAACACTCAGACCACAGAATTGCTTTATTTGCAGTTCTCTTTGACTTGGTGCTATACATACTGAAACATATTACTTCCAATTACAAGTTGCCTGATACAAAAGCGTAGTAAAGTGTCCAAAAATATATGGGTACAAGGTTGTTAGTACAAAGAGAAAGGAATAAAAGTGAATAAAGAGAATTCTTGAATAATGTAAGGAAACAAATTTTTATATATTAATTTTTTTTAAATGTACAATTTGGATTCTTCTGTTCATTTTTATACATATTTTGTAACTGATAAATGAAATAAATTCCATTATGTCAACCTGTTTAGATACTTTAAAACAGAATACAAATATTGGGAATGTTTGAATGTTATTAGCTAGATATAATGATACAGTTTTACAAACTTATAAAACTTTTCAGTAATCTGAAGTTATTACTACTTTCTAATTTTTGTGCATGTCAGTGTTTTGTTAGGTTTTTTTAAACTTTTTAAATAGAATTTATGTTAATCATGATGCAACTATGTTATCTTTTAGGAACTCTGGAACTTTAGGAACTTAGTTCTGCCATGTACGGATATTAGAATAAAGATGAAATGCAAAAGAAATTTTTCATACTACCAAAATTTGAAGGCACTGAAATTGTAGCTTACATTTTATGTAAATCATTTTAATTTGAAGATGTAGTAGCACCATCTCTCTCTGCTTCAAGTACGGCAGCATGTATGTTCCTTGATTAAATCTGTGGGCCTACATCAGTAATAATAGTCTAGTGTCAAATTTATGTTTAAAAACACTGTAGCTCATTTGTATTTGTACTAACTTAAATGGTAATGAACACCAACTTGTCAACAGTGCCAGCAGTTCACAGTCCCTTACCTGTGTTTTCTTAAATAACTAGTTTGTGAATCTTGCTTTTCAAGTACCTGAGTTAATGCAACTTCAATGCATTAAGTTTTTTAAAGATTTTTTAAATTTAAGCATCTGTCAGGTATCTTGAGCTGGCTACTCACTCACATACAAAGAAAGCATCCTAGAATGCTTCTAAAAAAACACATTTTAAAAAATGATTCTCCTGAAGTTTAGCAAGCAACAAGGAAACAAAAATGTCAAGGATTAAATTAGAGTTCTTCATCAGCTTGTTTATGGTTTGCAAGGATTTGTCAAAGATCTAAGTCTTGCTGCATTAGAGGTTGAACACAAACATTAGCCAAACTATTTATATGGTATGATCAAAAAATCATAGAAATTTTGGTTGAAAGGGACCTCTGTGAGTCATCCAGTCCAGCCTTGCACTCAGGGTGGGACTATCACCAGCCCTAGATCAGGTCCACTGTGGCTCTGCCTGGCTATTTCTTGAAGACCCCCAGGGATGGAGGTTCCACTGCATCTCTGGACAGTGTTTGAGGACTGCACTTACACTCCTAAAGACTTTTTTTTTTTTTTACTACTGCCCAACCTAAACCTCACAAGCCACACTGTGTGGTCATTGAGCTTGTTACATCTTTTGGTGAGCTTGTGAGTCAACTTTGATTCCATCATTTTCATAACCACCAATACAACTCAGATCTTACCACAGTAGTGTATTTGTGGGAAGAAGAAATACGTGTTATTTTTGCATTTGAAATGAACCTGGAGCTTAATAAAATTAGAAATGAACAAATGTTAACAAATACTCATAAAAAGAACTTTTCTATTTCTTGGTTACCTAACCAATGGTTTCTCCTATCATGAGCTTTTTATGCTGCATATTTATCATACTGAATTTTTTCTGAGGCCACAAGGACTTTTCACTATTTCCTTTTAACTTATTAACTTATTTTTTAGAGGAAAAAAACCTAATGCCTTGCAAATGAATTATATTTGTTTTCTTTTTACAGTTACATTGAAATATCATTGAAAGTCAGTGACAGTGTTGCCTATAGCTTTCTTTTAAACCAGTGCAGATATTGGAAAAAGAGTAAAAGCTCCTTTTAGCTGCTTGGATATTGCTGTATTTTTGTGTTGGTAAACCACAAGTTCTTTAAGTTTCATTGTGTTTTGAAAGCAAATACAGTGAAGAAAACTCCTTATATTTGAGCAGCAATATAGATTAAAGTTCTCTAATGTTCTAACCTACTAACTCTGCTGGTTGCATCTCTGTTATGAAAAGTGAAAGAGAGGAGATCATAGTACTTAAACGGTGCTGTCTAGTAAAAAGCAGCATAGCATAATTAACATAAACCAGTTGCTGGTCTGGTGCAACAAATCCCAAATGATGTGTATTGTACATCTCCAATACTCCTCTTACTTTTCATCCAAATCCCTGCTATTTCCCTAGAAGCAGAGGTTTGTACCACTTTTGACCAATGAATTGGAAAATAACAGTGGAATGTAACCTTTACTGTTAGTAAAGGAGTAACAAAAACAGTGTGACAGAGTTTGGAAGCTAATTCCAGACCCAAACTTGGGGAGTCAGGGTCATAACTGATCATGTCCTTGAGTGTCATTGTTGTACCTAAGTTTTAGGAACTTGGTCATGTAGAGGAACCCAGAACTGCTGACTGGGAACATGGTATCCTTCAGGTTGTTGGGTACCTTAGATGGCCAGGCAGAAAGATGACACTAAATGGAAAGTTATTTAGACCTACATTTTTAAGGAAAAGTGAGCACAGTAACAAATTTAAAATTTCACTCCTTTTTCTTTGATTTGTGCATTTCAGTTAAATTCATCAGTCAGAGTGACAGTAGCTGTTTTGTTATATGTTGAATTTGGTTGCACCGGCACATGTATTGTTTGAGCCCCTGTACTGGAATAACTCCTTGGAGGACTTTTTTCTTTCCTTCTGGGTCCACATGGGACTGTTTAGATCAGGGCAGTTCTTGTATATGCTAAGAAAGTGGCAAAACATTTTGATAGGGAATTCTCAGTGAAAAAGAGGTACTTTATTTAGGGTGATACTTTCAACAGCTACTAACCACTATACTTACTCAATCCAAATCTTGGATTGAAGTATCCATTTTTTGCCTGTAAATCCTTGAAGTGATGCTATGCTTGTGTCTTGTCACTGAAAGAAATCATAATACCCACAGATTAAACTTTTGCTACTTAAATGATTTCTTTTGTTTCTCTTTGGTAGTTTGGGGACAAATCAGTTCTTTATTTTTCCTAGACATAGTTCAATACTTTTATATAAACAGAACTTGTTTTTTCTACCATGCTGTGTTCCTGACAGATAATTAAAGGAGGATTAAGAAACAATTCTGATCAAATGTTATTACTAAGAAAAAAGAAAAAGAAAAGGAATCTATTTTGTCCTTTAATCAATAAGTACACAAGTACACCTTGAAACTAACAGACTGCAAACTGAAAGAAACCTAATTCATAGAGGTCTCTATTCCCCCTGAAATACTTGTTTTCTTATGAGCTATGATTTATGACCAGTGAGGTTTTGCACAGGCTTTGTAAAAGAGGCTAAAAGATAGCACTGGCTTTGTATCTGCAAAAAATCTTTTCGTGTTCTTATGTAGAAGTGTTTGCCAACAACCATGTGTTTGCACTTGTATGCGTTTAACCATAACTACACATACATGTACAAACATGGACACAGAAAAAATATCTTGGATGAATGCTCGCTCTTTATATTTGTTTCTTATATAATCATAATTGAAAAATTGCCTTTAGAGTACAGAAATAGCACACAGCTTACAAGGATATCTTTATGGGAAAAGAAAGAAGATTAAATAGCAGTTTAAAATAATTTTTTTTATGTATTTGACTTATTTATAATGCAGTTGAATATTTTGTAAGTCAAGTACATTACTGGTGAATTTCTTCACATGCATTCCTGTTATTTTTTTAATCAAAATAAAAAGGTCAACAATGTAGTCTTTCTGGTAAAATAAAGTACAATTTGATTACTTTCTGCTAATGCATAATACCATTTAATTTGATTTTAGGAAGAGGAAGGTCTGTAATGGAAGGGAAATGGACTGTATAAATTAGGTGTGCCCTCTTATATTTACCTCTGTTCATGCAATTGTAAATATTGCTGCTAGTGCTAAACAAAGAAATAAAAAAACTTGAATTGTAAACAGTTTTGAGAAATATATATGAAATGTGCAGGCACAAAACCTGTTTCAAATTTACAAAGTGCCTTAATCCCATTGAGATATCTAACTGCGCTGTGGTATTTAAAAAAATAACAAAAATTAAAGGTAATGCTGAAAGTTATAGGGACTAGTGATACAACCCATCACACAAGAACACAGTTCCCATTTCATGGAGATTTAATTAATTATATGGGTCATGTGGAAGGATTGATTGCTTCAGATAATGTACAGAAACCCTGTAATATTTTTTTAGTATAGGTCCCCATAGCTGTTTCTTTAAATGGGTGAAATTACCTGTCCGCACATCTATCCTTTCTTCCTTATGTAAGATGCTCATGATTCTCTAATCATCATAGTTGCAACTTTGTGTATTGTCACTCATCTGATTACCAAAGATTCCAGTACTAGAGATTTTTAAGCACCTCGCAGTTTGCAGATAAAAAGTCCATAATCTTGAATCAAGATTTAACAAAGAAGCGTTTGTGTAGTTCTTATGGGAAGTGGCTTAGAACTGCACAAAGAAAGTTAAGTGTATTACTGTACTTGATAATGGAGCTACTGACAAGTCCTTTGTTGAACAAGAGTTGGTACACATCAGATTGTGAAAGATGGAAAGCCTTGTTGGGTTTTTGCTGACACAGATTTCAAATCTTGAACATCTGATGATATCACATAGGGAATAAAAGCAGCTTTATATGTATGGGAATAAAAGCAAAAAAAAATTGAACTAAAACTAATCAGTCACTGCAATAATGTGCCACCATGGTTTAGGGAAAAAATCCTTGGCTTTTTTGCTGTCAGCTGGAACCTTGATCTGTTCTGGAACTCAGAAAAGATTCTCTCTGCTTTTTAGGGTTTTAATTAACTGCATAAAATATTTTCGAATTCTGTTACACTGAATACAGAGTTTATGGTAACTTTCAACTCTGTTGATGGTCTGGAGGCAACCTTGATCTGTTTTGAAGACATCGTCCTTCACTGTTATGTTCCAGAATGTTTGGAATAAAAAAGAAAAAAAATCAAATGTTAACTTTGGCCATTGCAAATTTTGGATATATATTGCTGAATTTCAGTCACTTTGTATGAGGACTGCTACTGTAGGTGCCCTCTTACCTAGACCTGGCCTCTAATGTTTTCATACCTCTCCTAATGTTTTCATAAGTGCAGCATAAAAATATTTTCAGTCTCTTCCAAAGTTAAGAACCAAACCACCTTCTCTCTGAAGTCCCAAGCAAGATAGCAGGCTCACCTAGAAGCCACTAATAGGTCCTGATGGCCCTTGGGGATAACAGAGGAAAAGAGGGATCCAGGGATTAGATTGCTCCAGCAGTTTAACTGTCCCACATGGAGTTAGGATGTAGTTTCATGCAGCCAAATGGGGAGCTCTGAGGTGAGACAGTCAAGAAGACTGGGGAATAGGGGGTTCCAGGGCTGGAAAGTACTCATGCATTAAAACATAGCTAATTTTATCTCAGGAGTAGGAGGAATAACAGGTATGGATGTTAGAGTGAAAAGGGTAGGGAGAGGGTCTTCACCAACAATTAGGCCCTACCTTTGCTAGGGAAAAGAATACATACACAGACACATGCCCTTATCTTCCTTGTTCCCTGTACAGGAGTGTTAATTCCCAACCCTTTCAGCTTCTCTGTTGCTACCAGAAATGTAGTATGTAAGAGTGCTTTTAATAAACACTCC
>VZTV01086222.1:0-15515 GCA_013400875.1 Anhinga rufa | reverse complement strand
CCAACACCACGCCACGGCCAAAGTCCCACATTGTCCCACGCTGCAGCTCCAGGTGATAGGGCTGGACCCAGCGTGGCACATGGTAGAGAGAGCAGAGAGAGTTGCTACAGAGTGAATAGAGCCTAATAGCATTAGAAATAAATAAGGTCTTACAGAGTTAGTAAGAAATAAAGTCTAATAGAGTTAGTAATGTATAGAGTCTAATAGACTTTTTAGTAAATAGAGCATAATAGAGTTAGTAATAAATGGAGCCTAACAGGGTTTTAAATAAACTGTTGAACAACCTTTTCTAGTTGTCCTGTTTGTACGGTGGAAGCCCAGATTGAGTTTTTATTTCACCCAAGTAGAAGCAAGTGGTCCACAAGCAATTTAATGACTTTCCATAACAGTCAAGCTCTAGATTATTAGCATTACTGAGTAAAAGCTGGATAATATTTACAAGATGTATGCACTGAGGGTGTTCTTTCTAATGACAACTTTTGAGCGAAAGGGGTATGCCATCAAAAATTTTGGAGACTACAGCCCTAAGGAATAGGATTTAAACAATTGCCCCTGGTTATTCAAGGACATTTTTTCATAAATTTGTATCAAAACCATGTGTCATTGCCCTTTTTAAGTCGACACCCTTCAGAGAAGGCAAGGGGATTACTCAGAGGCAGGTCCGGACCAGTATAGCTATGTATAAGCAAGCAAAAGGGACGGAGGGAGAGTCATTTGGCTGCTTTTTGGATGGGAAAGCATCATCTTGGTAGTCTTAGGAATAAAGACCATAAGCATAGTTTACAACCATCCGACCCCAGGCTATGACTTGCCCTTCTCAGAGTGCAACAGGACTGGGTGCGGGCAGTGCTGAGCAGAGATGAGAATGTGAGCTCTTCAGGAAGTGGTGTCTGACTCAACAGCGAGGCAGCATGCAAGGACAGCATTAGGGCACTGCACTATTTTAGGGAATAGGTCTTGGGTGTAATATAACACGTACAGGCCAAACTAGAGTCATCACCAAAGACTGTGTAGCTGCTCATGGGAAAACGTCTATTCCCAGTGATTTGATGATAGGCAAATAGCTACTGTTTATTCTTCCAGAGCTTAGTCACTTTGGAAGTTTAAGCAAGAAATCAGCGTGCTTCACTTCCCATCCTGATAAACCAGGTGATGTTCTGAATGGTTTATCAGCAGTGCCTTAGAGAACACCATTTCAACAGAGAGATAAAGCTTGCTTGCACATTTCTTCCATGACCACTTTGAATATTAAGTGCATTTTAAGTGCAAGATCTTTTATGTGTATATTCACAAACATATTGGCTTCTTAGCATGCTTTGCCCAACATCATGCCAACTCGCCCAGTCTCGCTTTCTCTGTTGTAGCCTGTTCCAAAGGGACATAGCAGAAGGCTCACACTACTTTGCTTACCAACTCTAAGCCATGTAAATAGATGAGTGCTTCATTTACATGCACGTATATCTGATAACAGCATGTAGGGCAAACTTAAAAAAAAATTTAAAAAAAGCTAATTTTTTCCCTCCTGAGGTGGGACTGAGTCTCCACAAAGTGGTTGTGGGATAGAAAAGGTGCACAGGCACAGTATAAGCCTTGGACCTGAAATGCATTTATTCTGGGTGTTTGATCCAAGATACCACATGGGACCTCTTTCTCTGATGTCAGGACGTTCTGCTCCCTCAAGATCAGTATCCTCCTGGACACTATGAAATGGACTCACTCAAGCTCATTAGTCCCTTCCCTGACCTGCGAGTCCCTGCTGTCACCATCCATGTACCCTGATGCCTCCAAAGCCAAGTTAGTCTCACTGTCGTGCTGACCAGTTTCTCTTCATTAAATATTCAAACAGACATGTAACTCTGTCTCAGTGGCTTAGCTGTAAGTCTGTATCTGATTTTAAAAGAACCACCTGTATGTTGTACAGAAAAGTTGCTGATCTCTCTTATAGTCAGGGATGGGGAGGTGTGGGTGGGAAGGGGGAAGACCTTGAAGTCTTCCTGTAAGTGATAGCTTTCACCCATATCTTCAGCCTCTAAAAATTTCTGTTCAGGGGAGAAATGCTACAGCCAGTGTGTCCAAAGAATTTTGCTTCTATAAAGGCCAGTCAAGTCCAACCAAAAGATCTCTGTCAGCTTCAGTGGTGCTGGGATCTATTCTATGATTCAGACCTTAAACTGCAGCAGTTCAAAGCAATGGGCACTAACAGAACAAACTAAGAAGTTGTTATTGTTGAAGTTGTTAGCAGATTTTTACTGATTTGGAAAAGCATTATTTTTAACAGCTTAGTTATACTGTAATAACCATCAAAAGGACATTTACCTAAATTTCCTGCACTATGATACTGGTCAGAACAGCCTTTAGACTTATTTCCTATAAGCATATATAAATGTGTACAGAAGAGCACTGTCATGATTCAGTGACTTTATATCAAACTGCCTAGGTAAGTACTGAGTTTTCAGAAGGATCCAATGAAAAACAAAACCAAATGCCAAATATTTGGTAAGTATGGGTATTTAGAAATTAGATTACAACATCCATGTCAGAAATTATCTAGAGTTGGAAAAGAGTCAGGTAAATTGCAACATCAATTCTACCAAGCAACCCTTCCTCTCCAAACTCGCTTTGATGTTCTAGTCAAATAAATATTTCAGACTGCAGATCAAACCCAACTTTTTTTTTTCCAGAAGTTTTTTTATGAAGAATTTCAGGAGTCAAGGACTTGGGGTTTTGCTTCTGCAGACCAGGAAGCAGGTTTTCAAAATAACGACCACCGCAGCTATAGAGCAGGGAGCACACACAGCACTGTCACTGCATTCCTCTCCTGACCATCTCTAGGCTCTGTGCAGGAGGGAATGCTAGGCCAGGTATGGGAGAATTCAGAAGAATACATACTTGTCTTTCCTAGCTATGACAGAAAGACTGAATTAGTGTTTAAACTACATAGGTATATATTCTGACAACTGCAGGTTCCTGGTGCTTGTGCCTGCTTTTAAGCATCCACATCAGCCAGCACAGCAAGTTTCTACAGCTATGGCTCAGGAAGAATTATTTTGCACTAGAGAAAAAGCCAGAGTGTGGTACCTTTGCAGCTTCTTCCAACTGGAAAAGGGTTGCTGTCTTCCCAAAGACATCCTTCCAACTCTGCCAGGACAGTCTTTCTGCAAGACCTTTCTTCAATGGATACTACAAAAAGAAAAATACTAAAAATGCTGAACTTTGACACAAACTTCCAAAGGATAACACTGTCTCATGGGGCAGACAATACTCTTCTCCAAAAATGCACACGTAGCTTAGCTTTCTCCTCTCCCTGGATCAGCTAGGCTGGGAGCATCAAGTACTTTTACCCTGACGTCCTCAAGGTGCACAACTCGGGAGATGACCTTGCTTCGACAGGCACTGATGACTGTCTGAGGCTGGATGCTTGCAATCCTAGCAGGGCATCGCAGAACAAACCTTGCACCAATTTTGCCACTAATGTTAACACCCCATGACTGAGCACCTTAAAGGCTGTGGGGAGCTCAAGGACTGGAATTTCACTACTGTGAAGGCTGGGAGCCCACTAGGAGTATTTAATTTCCATGAAGTTAACATTTCTGACGCAGAAAAGCCTGAACTGACCAAAAATTAACACAGAAATTGATTGTTCAAGGTACAGGGACGGAATGGTAGAAATGGGGCCTGCAAGAAACAAGTGTTTGCTCTGTTTGGAAGACAGGATGGCACCCTGGGAGTTACCACAGTGCCTCATGCACTTGGGTCTAGTATTTCCAGAGTAGATCAGCATTATCCTGCAGGAATTTCCTCACTCTTGAGATCGTATGAGCTTACTCATGGATTTCTCTGCAGGGTGTCCCAGGCCCTGCTGTGGAAAACCAAGGACTTACAAAGGAGAAGAGAAATACACTTTTTCAGTTCTCCTACACTGTTGCAAATAGTCCCTTTGCAGAGCTTTTCTCACAGATGAGTTAACTACCTCATGCAGTACATCTCCTGTCACTCACTCTGAAAAACAGGCAGAAGAAACAGAAGATAACAGACTGTGTGTGAAAGAGTACAAAACACCAGCGTCAAGAATGAGAGGGGGAGGGCTGAGGAGCAGGGATTCACAGCCGAGGGCTCTGCTCGTGTCATGGATTCACCCTGGGACCCTGGGCAATGTACTTTGCCCCTGTCCCCAGCTAAGGTCAGGTAGAGCTCTCCATATGACTTGTGCCAGAAGCAAAACACTTAAAGGAAAGCAAGGGAGAGAGACTGGTTTGTCTGCGAAGCAGCCACAACACCATTTCCAAGATACCGAGGACCTCAGATGAATGGAGTTCTATCTCTGTATACACTTAATTATCTCATTTAGTCCTAAGATAAACAGCAGGAAGCATAAATAACTTTATGGCAACATATCAAACGGGACAAGACAGCCAAACAGTTTCCCTCTCCAACCCTGCTAATTCTGTTCCAGGCTGCCTCTAACCACCATTCCCTTTCCTCTGAAGGGTTTTTTTGGGGGGTGAAAGAACATAGGTGGAACAGGAACTCCTCCGAGGGAGGAGAGAATTCACAGACTTCACGGGGTGTCTCTCAGAGATGGCTCATTGGCCATGGACTACTTTAAATTTAAATGATTTCTGTCCCTCAGCACCTTTTTTGATAAAATACATTGACCAAATAAGCTGTTACAGCAAGGCAGCAGGAAGCAGAGCACTTGATGCTAACCACTGAAGTTAACCATAATTCACTGGAAGCAAGGCAGACTTCTCTTCACGAGGAAGCAGGACACATGCTTGACAAGGAAAGCTGGTCTAGCCCAGGCCAGGTGAGACTGCAAGAGAAGATCACATCCTGGCTGTGAAATGGGAAGGCAGACAAGGGCTCTGTGCAGACCAGAACTGCTGAGGGAGTTTAGTTAGAGGCCAGAAAAAGCAGCATCCATGACCAGGGTGAGTAGTGTTCCCAGGAAAACTTGTTGCACAGTTTCTGAGCACGGGTTCAGTGCAGTCCTTTCCACAACATAGCCTTGCCCTTTGTTTCAGGCTCCTCTTCCTCTGCCCACAGCAAAAGGGGCTGCACACTGCTTGGGAACTGTCAGGGAAAAGCAAGAGAAATAATCCAAGCATCTTCCCAGACTGCTTGGTCTGAGCAAAGAACTGTGTTCTTTTAGGACAAATTCCATCCATTTCAGCTAGTCAACGCCTCATCTTTCTGCTCATGCAGGACCTCTGACTCCCTATGCTCTCTCTAGTCAGTGGAAAGGCAGAATTCAAGAGGTAGACTCAGCCCCCTAAAAGTCAAAACTGACTGCAGAAGGCAGGCATTGTGGGCAAAGGGAGAACATGCCCCCAGTACAGTTAAATGCTGAAGATCAGGTGATGAGAACCTGCCAAGAGGCGGCATATGAACCTTTCCCCCTCAGAGAAGGACAGTTAAATCAAGCAGAGGCAGTGATGGGATGATTTGACTGCAGGAAGCTCCTGCTTAACATAGCTGTTCCAAAGCTGCCACAAAGTATTTTCTGTATAAAATATTGGGTAAAGAGTAGGTGCTAGCAAAATTGAGGGGAGAAAGAAGAAACCTGAAAACGTACTAAAGCTCAAAAATATCTCTAGCAAGAAGCAGCATGCTCTCTTACTAAATATCAAGTTCAATCCGCCAAAACTTTTCCTGGTCTGCTACTTTAAATGGATAAATTGTGAAAGTTTTTAATCACAGAACAGTAATTTAGGAGATGGAGTTAAACAGACTTTCCTGAACCCGTCAGGTCTCTGTCTGGTCTACAGCAGAGTACTTTGTTGGGAGAAGGCAGGACATTTCTGGCCAGTACTGTGGGGCTCAGCAACACGCTCCCCAAGTCGAGGGGACCATAGCATAGCTGTGACTGTCAGAATGGCTTTGTTTCCTACACACACCACAGAGTATGCATTGAGATGAAAGATGTTTATTAATTTCATCATATGAAACAAACTGTATGAAATTATTAAGACAAACTAGAGAGTCTAGTCCTGACATGGTCTTTAATTCTGAAACCAATATTTATCTCTGTGTGACAGAAGACAAAAGACTGGTAGACTGTAATAAAAGGGAAATGAAGGTTCAAGACAAATTCCATTTCCCTGCTGCAGACCAGATACAGTCAAGATACCAACAACTTGGAGAGTATGCAAGGAAAAGTGGAGAAAAATTGTAAACATGACATAGGAAGTTCAGAGCATCCCATCCTGTTCTCAGCTACTCAAAACCAGACGATACAAACTCCATTTTCCACATCCTGCTGTGTTACACTGTTGACAGAGGCCCTCTTATTTGCCTGATGGTCTTTTAACAAGCCACGCATGCATGGTATTGCCAATTCCTCCTAATCTCTATCCTGCACTCTGGATGGGCCATCTGGGAAGACTATCAGACGTAACAGCAGAGAATGGATGAGATACATTCACAAGCTTTTCCTTTGTGAATCCTGGTGCCCCAGGCAAGGCAAGAGTTTTGCCTATTGACTTCATAAGCATGTGGGTTGAACACAGATACCAGCTAAGCATGAGTAGGGCTAAAATTCCGAATTATTCATTCCTTACAATCTTTGGCAATGAGCTCAAGGAGAGCTCCTGCAGAGGGGCAGCAGCAGTTCTGGAAGTGGCAATGTCATTTAAGCCATGCATTATTGGCAGGCCGGCAATGAGATGGTGGTGCCAGTGGGAAGTCAGGCCTAGACAAACGGGGAGTCTTTAGACTCATGGCAGACTCAGACCAGAAACATCATCTCTCTCAGGATGTACCTGAAACCACTGAGCTAGTGGGTGAAGAAAGCAGACAAGGGGCATAAGGAAGAACAAGGTGAGAGACTACTTAAATTTTGCTGTACCTCCCCAGCTGCCCATATTTTATGGCCCATCAGTACGTTTGCAATCAGGAAAGCAGCAAGGAAGGGCACTTTCCTGCCATTTAAATNTGAGCCCCAAGCCAAAGAGGTCTGGCCAGGTTTGCAGACACCATGTGAACAGGTCAGCCATCATGGAGGAATGGGAGACACATGTCTACGACAGATGGGCACAGTAGTCTCTGTAAGCAACTTACTCATCTGCTCCTGTTCCATAACACAACCTGTCTGCTCAAAACTGGGTGGAAAATCCGGGGATGACTGGGCAAAGGCTTCACACACCGAGTGACTCACATACATACCGCCTGTGCTGCTCCGAATTTTCTCAAGCCCTCATATCCTGGGAAACTGGCAAAAAAGGTTATTCCAAATATTAACGAGAACAAGGTTGAAACATGCTAGTGCAAATCCAGCCTACACAATTGATCTGTTCCATTCAACAGGAGTCTTTTCCCTGACTTCAGCAGGCTGATTACCATGCCAAAGTTAAGGAAAAGGGAGAGAAGATTGCCAGCTTCTTGAATTCATGAGTTTAGAGCAGCTTTGATCTAGCCATGCTCCCCGATGCTGAAGAGGATAGGACAACAGCCATAGAATGCTGTTATGTTTTCAGTACACCACAGCATGCCAGGTCTGTTGTGTCACTCACACTGCAGTCCTGAACACTGAATATAGAGGAGAAAATCCATCAGAACCATTCACTTTGAAGTACAGATTTCTCCACAGGACACCAAACACCATTTAACTGTATGCCTAAATTCACATGCATGAGCAACCTCACTAAAAGCAGGTTGGAAGTTGAGCACTAGCTTTGTTAGATCAAGGCTCAAAGGGCAAACTAAGCCTTGTCTAGAAAGCACAACTCTGGTTTGCAGTATGGTTACAGAAATGCTTCTCCCAGCTGAAGCTACACACCTCCTAGCTCCTATTCCAGTGCAGTTTCCAAGGATTAAACTGAATCATGTGCATGTCTGGGGATGAGGCAGATTAAGGGGAATAGGGAGAAGAGGAAACACAGGGCAAGTCTACACTGTACAATGGAGCACACCACAGTATTGCCATTGCGGTGCTGGGAAGCTGGACTGTCCTGTCCAGATGTGCTGAGAAGTACAAAACAAAAAATAATATTAATGTAAAACTCTGACATGGCAAAATCTAGGGACAACATCATTCTGCTGGTCAGCAGCCATACTAAGCGATTCCTTCGCACATGTGTAATACATAGGCTGGTAGGAGCACAGCGTTACACATGAATGTGAGGCAAGCAGAAGGCGGTGGAGCAGAGTGGTGCACTTCCATGACAGCCCTTAGAGGGGAAAAAAAGGATCAGGAGTTGTTGTAGTCTGTGGGTTGTTACATTGTAGGGCAGCTCTAGTAACCCCTATGAAGACAGGAAGAATTTAAACAATGACAACTACTGAGTGTTAAAAAGGCCAGTTAAGAAGCATGGTAGAGGATTAAATCATGTAACAAAACGGACTCCTCCTGTAGCTTGCTGGTGCTCTGCAGAGTCTTGGAAGCTGCCTCCAGCACCTGAGATGGGTGGAAATGCACACCCACACAACACAGCCATTTACACCACTCATCCCAAGGGCCACGTGTCCTGTTTGTCCCCTACACAACTTAAGGCAGCCATGCCCTCTGTACCTCCCCAAGGGCAGGACAGAGGAGGTGACATGGGACTATGCGTTCACAGGGTCCTGCCTGTATTCCTCTCCCTGTGCCAGCCAATGTGCCACCAGCTGCAGGGGAGAGACCTCAGAGATGGCCCAGTACCCTGAAGTGGAGCACTGAAAGGAGCTGGGAGGAGGTCAGACTCACAAAGGCCTGACCTTTCACTCTGATTGCCATTTTTTCCAGGAACTTGTTAAAACTATGAATAAAATGAAGTTTCAAATGGATTTCTGTGCCAAAATGGGGGGGGAGGGAGGGGGAAGCCCCTTTTCATAAAAAATAGAATCATATGTCCACAACTTTAAACTTCTTTTCATAAGTACTTTCAAAACAGGAAATTCGCTAAATCTGATCCTTTCCACAAAGGTCTCAACTTCAGCAAAATTTTCTAATAAAAACACTTTCATGGAAACATTTGTGGCCAGCTTGCATTTTATTCTATTCCTAGGACATGCACCATATGGGCCTGGAAACAAGACAGTAGTTGTAGGGGGGACAGGCAAATTTTTCACTTTAGTAAGCACCAGTTTTGCTTAAGCACCTTACTCTCACGCAACAGTTGGATACATTCTATTTCACATTTGATTTCTATTAGCAAAGATTTTCACAGCTTCATGGAAAAAAGCTGAAGCTGGTATTTGACCATACTTCTGCCTCCCCAGGTTCAGAACTAAGCCTTGACACTTATACATGATTTCACCATTTCACCACTCAAACAAACCAAAAGCCAAGCCTAGTCCTGCCAATATCCAACCTCTGGAGCTATTAACCATTCCCTATTGCTGTGGGCCTTCTTTGCAAGTAAGACTGGTTAATCAACAGCTGCAGGTCTCTATCAGTATTCTTCTGCTCTTCAATACCCTCCCGATGTCTTTGTCCCCACCAGCATCTGAAAGGAGCCAGTACATACCCAGACATCACGACAAATGCATGCCAGGACAGGAAGGACAAAGTCACAGATATAAGAAGATGGGATTATCTGCTTGGCTGCTGCTTGCTTTGAAAAAGTTGCAAAGTCCAGGACAGTAAAATTTCCACTGAGCTTGCATTTTCTCTGATGTAACTCTCTTAGATTATTTAAAGAAAAAATTTTAAAATGCAAACCTCCTGCTGACAAGATCCCATGTGAACTGTGTCACTTGTGGCTAGGCCTGTTAGGGTCCACTAACATGCTGAGGAGCAGGAGGCTTTTATTGAGCATGTGCCTGTTCCAACCTTAGCACGAAGGAAGGGGTTACTCCTCGGGGAAACTCTGAGAACCAGCTCTTCCTTCACATGGTCACCACGCTCGTTAGCTTCACCCTCTCTCTATTCCAGGTGTTCCAGAAACAGAACAAAGCAATTGCTTCTCTCTAGAGAGCCATCGGCAATAATTACAGCAAGGCAAGCACACAGCTAAGTAGCCAAGATGCAGATGCACGGGGGAAGCATGGGCTCTGGTGCTCCACCTCTTTCCTCCTGATCGTGTTTCTCTCTCTGGGCAACTTGTTCTAGTGTTTCACCACCCTCATTGTAAAAACCCTCTTCCTTATATCAAATCTAAGTCTATCCTCCTTTAGTTTAAAGCCATTAGCTCTTGTCCTATCACAACAGGTCCTGCTGAGAAGTTTGTCCCCATCTTTCTTATAGTCCCCCTTTAGGGACTGGAAAGCCGCAACAAGGTCTCCCCGCAGCCTTCTCTCCTCCAGGCTGAACAACCCCAACTCTCTCAGCCTGTCCTCGTAGGAGAGGTGCTCCAGCCTTTGGATCATTTTTGTGGCCTCCTCTGGACCCACTCCAACAGGTCCATGTCTTTCCTGTGCTGAGGGCTCCAGAGCCGGACGCAGCACTGCGGGGGGGTGTCACCAGAGCGGAGCAGAGGGGCAGAATCCCCTCCCTCAACAGTCACATTACACCCGATACAGGGCTGTGCAAGGCCGTGCCCAAACAGCAGCTGTATACAAGCCACACTCCCACTGCTAAAAGCACATTAGGATGGAGAGAGTTCAAAATAATCAATCTTCATTCAAATGAGAGTGAGGGTGACAGAGCAGCGGCCCAGGCTGCCCAGAGAGGCTGTGGAGTCTCCTTCCCTGGAGACATTCACACCCCGCCTGGACGCGGTCCTGTGCCCCCTGCTCTGGGTGTGCTGCTCACGCACGGGGGTTGGACAAGTTGATCTCTCGAGGTCCCTTCCAATCCCCACCGTTCTGTGATTCTGCGATTTCCTGCCAGCACTCAGTTGTATCCTGCTGCTCTTTTTATCACCACACACTCTGAGGAAATCACAAAGCAGAAGAAGGGTCCGTGATTAGATGTAAACCAAGACAGATTCCCATGGGGCACCATCTCCAAATCCCCTTGCTGAAGACACTTTCCCAAAAGCTTACCATACAGCTAG
The DNA here is from genome assembly GCA_013400875.1 of Anhinga rufa. NCBI lineage: Eukaryota > Metazoa > Chordata > Aves > Suliformes > Anhingidae > Anhinga > Anhinga rufa. The sequence continues at coordinate 4,599 of VZTV01086222.1, read as the reverse complement.
CTGTTTAACCAGCTGAACTAAACTGTAGCAGCTTTTTTTCCATCCCCCTTCAAATAAGAAAAGCCCTTCAGTTGCCATGGGAGCCCTGAGAAGTCTGAACCCACGGGCTTGTCTAGCCCCAGGTCTAAGATTGCTGATTCTCTATCTTTTCACAGAATCACAGAATGGTAGGGGTTGGAAGGGACCTCCGGAGATCATCTTGTCCAACCAATCCCTTCTTCTGAAAGGAAACACTTCATCATGACATTTTATTAAAGGCATCTTGCCTGGAAGCTTGATCAGATTTCCCATCCCCAGAACAAATCCAGGTTTTCCAGGTCAGGGTTGGGAGATGAGCTTTCCACCCCACCTCTCACTGCACACACCAGCACTCCCAGGATTTCTCTTGGGGTCTCCTCCCTTTGCTCCCTGCTTCAGGACAGCAAGACACCCAAATCTTGCGCTAAAGGTAAGCAGTACTGCCTGCCATCCTTGTTCTTCCTTGCAGAAACAAGAGAAGCCTCTCCTGCCCTTGTCAGACCTAACTGAAAACAAGGGTTTGGGACCTCCTTTTCCAAGGATGAGGCAAAGCACTTGACTGAAATTGCAGGATTCAGCTTAACACAGCCTCTTGAGGAGGTCGGAGTTTAAAGGGACAAGTATTCCCATTCAATTAAACAGGAGTGACAGTCAAGGGGAGCTCCAGTTTCCCTTTCATGAGACTAGTCTTGTGAACCCAGTGACGGTACAATACAGCTCTCAATGGCAAGCACTTGTCCAAATGCTGCAAAAACTGCTCTCAAAATCTCTGAATATTCCACAAATCCAGATATTCTGGTATGAAATTAAGTATTGGTGAACAAATCCATGCACGTTTTCCTTCGGTTCTTTTTCTGAGTCTTAGAAAGGACAAAACACTAGGGAAAAAATTTGAACCTGTATCCAACACAGCTATTAATCCACAGATTTCTCAGCTGCTCAGTCTAAAGACTGTACAGCCATGCTTTCTAGGAAACACATCTGAACTTTAAGCAGTAAGATCTCAACATGATCCAATCCAAACTGCACATGAGATCCATTTGTAAGACTAATCTATCCTAGAAATTTTTGCTAGGGCTGTAATTGTTGTGGAGTTTTGTAGACACATTTGTTTTTACACTAGCAGGCAAAAGGCATAGGAACATATTCTGCAGTGGGGAAGAAGGGAAGCATTTGTCCAGGCAGTGCTTGTTTTGGTCACTGATAAATACTCTCAAGGCAAAATTGTTTTTCCTCCCGGAGGGATGAAAGGGACTGGTCCAGCTCCCATTGGGCAGTGTGACTGAGTTGACCAAGAGTCCAGACCTGCTCCAGGACAGCCCCACAGAGCAGGATGTCAGAAAAATGGGAAGCTCCCCTCATTTAAACTTTTGGAAACCCTCCTGTCCCTAGCAGTAGGGACACACTAGTAAAAATAGAGGCCACAAGCCACAACATCATTCCACCAGAGCTAGTCCTCTGGGTCCCTGCTGCATCTTCCCCAGCAGACAGCCAACATCCCTGCCACCCTTTCATAGCTCACAGAAAACAGATCCTCTGAGCGCTTTGCCACAACACACCCTGGGAGATGCTCCAGACATAGGCTGAGAGTAGCAGCATGGTGTCAGTGCTCTGGGTGCATTTTGGAAAGAGTGTGCTAGCATTAGGCTGGCACTGACCCAATTGCCAGGTCACCCAGGGCAGCTGCCTGCTGAAGCCAGCCCTAAGGACTCATTTCCCCACCAATAATTTCTACTGTTTGGGCTCCTCACTGTTTACCTTAAACCCCAGCCATTTCTGCTAACCCAGTGAAGGCATGAAAGACTCCTATGACTATCATGTTAATCAGCACAAGCTCAGCAACAGCTTCTCTGCAGCTCCATGCCTGGCACGAGCCTCCTCCTATCCGTGGGCCCTTGGCAAACAGGGCACTGCTGGCTCTCTCAGGCTAGCCTTTGCCTCCACCACCTACCTCTCTGTTTATGTTACTTTCCCAACACACTTGCAAATATGATAAAGGTTAATCTGGTACAAAAGGTAAATAGGGTTACACAAAGCTGGATTTAGCAATTTAGTTTTATTGGCCACTAAGGAAGGCAATTCTTCGATGCAGGTAATGAGGAGATAGCCAAGCCAGATAAAGGCTCTGTGCAATATAAACATCCTCCCAAAAGCCTGCTCCCCACTTGCTTAAGCACCGTAATCATGAAAGCAATTCTTAATGGAGCCACTTGGCAGAGGCCCTGGTACAGCAAGCTGTGAGCCTCTCCCTAGCTGATGGACTGGCTCCAAGAGCATGTTACTACAGTGCTGCAATGGAGGAGGAGGGGCAGGAGGGGGGAAGAGATTGAAAGCTGGATCACGTCTGCACTGGAGCAGGGCCAGGTCTCCTCTGACATATCACCTGTGTGATTTGGAGCAGGCCAGTTATCCCCTCTGTGTTCAACTCTGCATCTATAAATTGAAATTGATGATTCTCCCTTTGCGCCCCATCTTTCATAGGTAAAACCTTACCATAAAGGCTGTTTCTTATGTATAGGTAACTGCTTCTGCTTTAAAGTATTACTGTCACTCAGAAACTTTCAATATTCCAGCTAATAAGTGACTTATCATTTTTCCTGACCTTCAAATATCTGCCCTTTAACTTAACGAAAGAAAACTAAAACAAATCAAGATCCAAGTTTTCTGTATCAGCATCCTGCCCTCTTTCACCTGTCTGCACCAAAACCTAGGGATAATCCACAAGGCTGAACAGAAAACCTTTTGTACCCTGTGTTCTGTGCTGTTTGGTTTTGTTTTCTCCTTTGCTATCAAATTTAGGATGTCCCCCAAGTTGCACAGAAGTGCCAGATCTGCCTTGTCTCTCAGCAGAGAGATCAGCAGCATTTCACACTTTCCTATTGCATCGCTTCCCATCAAGGCGATGGCTTGGCCACTGCACAGCAGGATGCAGTCCTCAGCACGTTCAGTCTGTTGCACAGCTCTGGTTTCCCAGCAGTCCCAGGACTAATACACTCAAGGCAGGGGGAAGTCTCAGGAGAGTCTCTGTCCCTATGTTTTCCATGAAAGTTAAAAGAATAAAGTAAAGTTTATTGTACCCCAAAAGTCACTAACTGCAAGATAGGTCTAGCAGTTACTTGCTCCTCTTGACATGGTTTTCTTACCAGGGCAAAAGCGACCTCGTTCCCATAACAAACAGTACACATTTACCAGCTGCAGGACTGAATCAGAGTCTAGGCATTCACTCAAATATCCATTATGCTGATTTCCAGTGCCATACATTAAGAATTCCTCCTTGCCATTTAGCTTTCAGCAGGGATCTTCATCAGATTGGCTTAGGAATTTTCCCTATCCTACGCACTCTATACAATTGTTGAATAATTACCATATTGGGAGTAACAGCGTGATCCATTGAGAAGTATTAAACTAGAACTAGCCAGAACTGTTTTCTAGTCCACAGCTTGTCACTGGCGAACTTCACGTGAGTAACTGCACTTTGTATGCCTTTTCTGCCCTCTGTAAAGCACAGTGAAATGTACTTCTGCAAACTGCTTGGAGGTCTGTGAATAGAAAAGTGCTACATGACAATTTGGGGTTGTTATGCAGAGCCGGAACCCACACTGGTCTACATAACTGGCCATTCACCAGCTGTATCAGAGAGGCCAGTAGTGTTATATTGGCCAACGTAGAACTATCTCCAGCTGGCAGGCAGAATACATTTAGGCTGACTATGCTTCTGGACTTTGAGATTTTTTTTCAATAGGCAAGTTAAAATTGATCTTTTGCAGAAGTATGAATCATATCTGTAAAGATTATGGGCCTTTTCTTTCAATCTGGAGCTTGATCTTAAGCCTTCTGAAGCTAACACAACTATTTGCATCAACATCAATAAACTATCCAGGAAGAATTTACTCACCTAGGCAGCCCCACTAGCAGAATAAAGGAGACAGTCTGCCTTTATAGAACTGGGGCCTATAGGAAGACTACAATTTTATTTTCCATTCCTTCCAAAAAGAACCCAATAACTTTACCAGCATCCACATTTGAGCCAGGACACTAGCTAAGGCAGTTGCTTCAATTCATATACTGCAAGGATTTACTAGCCAAGGTGATAGCACAGATATCCTCATAGTGCAAAACCTACTCAAAATGTCCTTGTTTCTCTCATTCACCCTTTTGCAAACCGCTTTCAAATGACCACATGCCACAGGCTCTGAACAAGAAGTTATTTCTTCACTGAAGGTAAGAGGAAGTCTGCCAGCACCGTGGGTTTTGGTTTAGGTTTTGTAGTCACCCACTCGGCATCAGTATCTTGATACACTCCAAAGTGGAATTACTAAAGACAGACTGGTTGGTTTGGTTTGGGGGTTTTTTTTGGTGGTGTTTTTTGGGTTGGGTTTGGTTTTTTTTTTTGAGAGCTGTGATTCTTCCATTCTTAATCAGCATCTTAAAGTATAGCTAAGTATAGCTAACCTGCCTTCTTTCCTTTTCCTTACACCTGGAAAGTCTCTGACTTATGAGCTTGCCTTATTCAGCTTTCAACTTCAAATCTTACCACTTGCCACCTTTGACTACAGAAAAAGTAATCCTGTCTAAAGTTAG
>VZTV01086219.1:0-12813 GCA_013400875.1 Anhinga rufa | reverse complement strand
CCCCCCCCCAAAAAAATGAAGTGTCATTACAAAAAGTATGATAATTTCATAATTACAGTTGATAGTGAAAATCTTCGTATGTATGTCTTTTTAACGGTTTCTTGACTTTTTCATAAATTTCGGTTATTTGTTCTTAATCGAGGAGGCAGATTTCTAGCTGTATGCGGGAACAACAACAACAACAACATGTAATAAAGTTAAAGGCTTACACTATCAGAATGAAATGTGTTCACTCATGATCTCCAAAGCTATCTCTTTGGTGGTAAAAGTGGATGCTATAGATGAAATCTTTACAAGGAGCATAATCCTAAAAAAAAAAAAAAAAAGAAAAAAAAAAAAGTCAATCTCCTGCTGGCTGCTGTGCCGCTTTGGTACCTCGCAGACTTCGACAGAGTCCTGGACGAGTGCCCATTGATGTCATGGAAACACTCAAATTACTGAGAATGATTCATGTCTATGCTGTTCTCTTATCCTCCCCCACACAAATAGAAGTAGATTTTAACCCTGACAACTTGTAATTTGCAGTGGGTTTATTTTTGTATCTGGATAAATATTTTTTAACAACTGAAATTAAGATGAGGCTGCCTGTGTCTGATACGATAGAAAAGAAGATTACTGATACCCAGGCAGCAGCGACAAGCGTGTTCAAAGTACCTTGTACTTGGTTCCCCTCGACCCTATTTTTCTGTTTGGGATTTTTTTCCCCCCCTCCCCATCCTCACCGCTTATTTGCATCGACTTTCTGGCCCTCTTGGGGTGATGCGAAGTAGCACACGTAACTCCAGGCATGCCGGCAAGACATTTTGTTTTCAGACCTCGGCATTGGGCTCGGGGATTCACGATTAACATTTCATTGTCGTTTCGATCGTGAATTATTTCTGCAAAGGCTTCCAGTAGTCCGAACCTGAGGGGGGCTAGGGAGTGGGCGATCCATCATTTTCGTGTAGCCAGATACAAGTGCGTCCAAAAGTTATCACATGTGCAAATGCCCTATGAATGGCAAATAAATTTTGGAGGTTCCCGTGTGTACTTTATGTGGAAAACAATCGAGAACCAAAAGCAAGCTACAGAGTCTTGAATTATGGGGAGAAAGATGATTTTTTTTATTCCAAACCACTCACAGTAGTCAAACTTTACCAATAATACCTCTAAACGGCAACCAAACCTAGTAGCTGTATGTTAAGAGGAGGGCTTGTGGACTCAGTCAGAATGTGGCCGCACCGTATTGGGAATGATTAAAATGAACTCCATCATCCTTTGTCTAACAATCTGCCTCACCATGGGGTCTTTATGAAACCTGGATCGCACGGGGAACCACGAGGGGACGTGCCAGCTAGGTAGGGACCCCTCATCCGCTGCCTGCCTCGCTCGGGCCCCCGAAATCTGTGAGGTCGGTGGATATTGTCATTATTGCGATCCGGTATTTCCAAATGCAGTTAAAGGACTTTTTTTTAATGGCTTCGGTAGGTGTATCGGCCCGGCGGCTTTATCTGGGCGGTGCAGGGTTTGGTGTAGGGCTGTCACCGCGTCTCCCGGACGTGGGGGTACGCGGCCGCGTGAGCCTGGCTTCTGGGTGCAGAGGTGTCCCCGGCATCGCTGGGAGTTGCACGCGGAGATAAACCGAGCATCTGGTCCCTAGTAACTGGTACTGTGTGTTGTGGGTTTTATGCCCCAGCCTATAATAAAAACTTTAATTTTATGAGTGATTTTTACTGTGTTCTTGGATGTTTTGTTAGATAATACCTCCCCCCCTCCCGTGATTATCCTCACCATAAGGGTGGTCTTTTAGTGTCAATATGTTTTGTATCAGCCCTCTTGACTGCTCTTTGTCTCCGGAGCACGTGGTGCGGTGCTGCTCAGCCATGACTTAATGCTTTGCAGAAACCACCTCTTCCCTTCTTGATTTTGCTCAAGTCTGGCCATTCAGACCTGAAAGAACCTTTATTTCCCTTTGTAAATATGGCATAACTGTAACCCGCACTGCAAGTCAGGCTGTTGGATCTGAGTGTTAAAGGCTTCCTGGGAAAAAAAAAGTGAAAAAAAAAAAGGGTACTTAGGGCTGGCAGAGAGTCTCGGCAGTTGTCGGGCCCCCGTTCAGGTCCCAGCGCCGCTGGGGCAGCCCCAACCTTGGTAGCCGACGGCGGATTCCCAGTCGGCATCTCTTGCCCAGGTGCAAATTCCATCATCGTCTTGATCATGGAGGAGTTTGCTCCTGGGAAAGAGAGTGGGGAGCTGCTTCCCCAGGGCTCCGGGGCGAAGCTGGCCATCCGGAGCGCCGGTGGGGGGCTCACCGTGCTCCCCGCGCCATGGTGGGACAGGCAGGGTGCCTGGGTGCTCAGCCCCCGAGCCAGAGGGGAGGCACGGAGGTCTGCTCACACCTTCAGCCAGCCGCTGGAAAGCCCGTTAAATCCCGGTTCCAGGAAGCGTGTGGAGCAGCGCAGCCTTGATTAGGAAGTTTAGATCACATCACCATCCTCAGCATGAAAAAGTGTTAATCCCTTTCTGTTGCCTACATACATTACGCAGTCAGCAGTGCCTATTTTACATATGTAAACAGCACTAGGAAAATGTGGTGAGCATCATCTGAAACGCTTGGAGAAGCTATATATATCTGTTTATATCCATTATACATCTTTTTCTTTGTTTGTTTTGTTAACAGGTAAAACAGAAAGGGGTTCATACTCGTCGTATGGAAGAGATTCGAATTTACAGGGTTGCCACCAGGTAAGCGAAAGTCTGCTCAGCGGAGGGGTTGCGATAAATACTCTGGTAAATGAGGTTTGCTTCTTAAAGTTGTGCATCTTAGGGACAGGCTCCATCGCAGGCGGCGACGGCCGCAGATGTGCGTTTCGCAGAGACAGGCTTCATTTGCAAATGCGGGTTTTAAAGCTTTTTCTAGCCAGGATGCAGTTACTAGAGACTCCGAGTACTTGGGCTGACCTAATAGCGCCCTAGTCAGAGCTGCTGTGAACTATCGATTATTGTCCCTTGCAACAATGCCGCACTGTTCAGCATGGCGGGCCCTTCCCAACAGCGCAACTTCAGGAATTACACAAGTGGAAACGCACCGCAGAGCTCGTGTCAGTCCCTAGCTTTGGATGGCTACTGCAATAAATTATAGTTTTCATAGAATCTGTATGATGTTGTGTGAAAACAAGGTTGTATTGAGGGATAAAAATGTCTGTGAAAATATGATTTGTTGTCCCTTTTTGTTTCTGAATTGTTTTTGGCTGGAAGTCAAGGCCAGCAGGCTAACAGCAAAGCCGTCTCAAGGGAAGCATGCGTGAGCTAGAAAAATAAGAGTAGTTTAATTAAATAATAAAATGCCAATGTAATACAAAGGTATAGCATGTGTGTGTGCCTCTCTGCACTTTGCATTTGCATACTTTTAAGTCTCCAGAGAAAGTCTGAGTCTAAAAATACTATCAATAGCCAAAAGTCTGTGCTTTGTTTCAAGACAATTGATTATTTTAAAAGGCGCTTTCTTTTTAATTTCAGTAGCAATATTAATCGTGTGTTTAAATTCATTTTGTTCTTGAAGAGTGCGAGGCTTCCTTTCCTTTTTCTAAGTGCAGTAGCTTTGCACTTTGGAAAACTAGTGAAAGAATTTAATAGCCTTCTTAATATTCAAAGCTTTATACTGTTCAAATCTGCCAGAAAAAAAACCACAACCAACAAAAAACTGGCCAAAACGCATATTATTTCCCTATAGGAAAGGGAAATACTTGATCCCTTCTTTTCTTTCATATGTCCATGTTCTTTAATAATGTGGGGAAGCAGTCTATTCTTACGTTGTTGGGTTTTCTTTTCTTAAACATTCAGTGGAGAAGAATAAAATCATTTGAGCAATAAACCAGAAATTTCTGTTTGCAGTGCGCATGTGTAAGCTCTCAGTAGTGTCTGGAGGCCAGGGCTGTGCTCCCGGCCGGCTGTCGTGCCGAGCCCCTTCTCTCCGCAGCCATACATGTGCTGGGGCGCGTCCCGGCCCCTGTGCCTGGATGGGCTCCCATGGCTTCATGGGCTCCTGCAGCTGGATGGACTCCCATGGCTTCATGGGCTCCCACGGCTGGATGGACTCCCATGGCTTCATGGGCTCCCACGGCTGGATGGGCTCCCATGGCTTCACGGGCTCCCACGGCTGGATGGGCTCCCATGGCTTNGCGGCTGGATGGGCTCCGATGGCTTCCCGGGCTCCCGCGGCTGGATGGGCTCCCATGGCTTCACGGGCTCCCACGGCTGGATGGGCTCCCATGGCTTCATGGGCTCCCACGGCTGGATGGCGTCCTATGGCTTCATGGGCTGCTGCAGCTGGATGGGCTCCTATGGCTTCATGGGCTCCCATGGCTAGATGGGCTCCCATGGCTTCGTGGGCTCCAGTGGCTGGATGGGCTCCCATGGCTAGACGGACTCCCATGGCTTCATGGGCTCCCACGGCTGGATGGCGTCCTATGGCTTCATGGGCTGCTGCAGCTGGATGGGCTCCTATGGCTTCATGGGCTCCCATGGCTAGATGGGCTCCCATGGCTTCGTGGGCTCCAGTGGCTGGATGGGCTCCCATGGCTAGACGGACTCCCATGGCTTCATGGGCTCCCACAGCCGGCTGGGCTCCTGCGGCCAGACAGACGGGCACAGCCGTGCAGCACAGGGGCAGCCTCCTGGGAACGTGAGGGGTGGTGGCGGCAGGGAGCTGGGCCGCGAGCCCCACGCCCCTCCTGCAAAGCTGCACGTGGGGCTGCTCGGCTTTGCCCCCTCTGCTAATGGGGCTGGTGGGAGCCCCGCGGGACGGCCAGGTTCGCTCTGCTGCCGGAGAGGCCCCTGCTCTGGCCAGTCGTCGTCCGCATTGTCTGAGTTTTGGGCACGTTCCTTGGGTGAAGTTTCGCATGCTGAGCTTGGACTGGGAGAGGCGACACGGGAAGGCTGCTTTGCCTTGCTTAAAGCACAGTTACACATGTTTAATTCTATGTGGATACAGAGCTGCTCACTGGTGAAGGTTTCCAGACCAAGCCTTGAAAGTAAACTTAGTGATGCACCAAACCTTCACATACATAACTCTTCAGGGATTCGATGAGTGACTTACTGATTTCACTTGCAGTAACCACCACAGATAATTGCAGCTCACATGTATAACCCCGTCCTCTCCTGATCCAAAGCACCTGCAGTAGCTTTTAATTAATATTAGGAGCCATTCCTAGCTAGTCCTCTTTGCTTTAAAATCCTTGTGTGCTTTTGCTTTCCGTTGTTAGGAGGTAGCAGGATGAGTTTCTGCCCCCAGTGCTTGCACAGCGTTGGGGATATTGACCCGAGCGTGTAGTAGCACCCATCCAAGGGTGAGACCCATCTCCTCTGCAGCTCCAGCCTCCTGGAGATCCCGCTCTGCTGCTCTCTTGGGTCTGCTGCAGTTTCACATTTCATCTGAAAACATACCTTTTCTTTGCTGCATTTTGCTTTTGGTTTTTCTTTCAGTCTTGCTGCGTTTGAATGATCTCATGATACCACAAGTAAGTTAGAAATTGCTTCTGAGCTCAGAGTGGCATTACACCTAAATAAGTTATATGGTCTATATATGCCTCGTGTGTGGAGTCTTAACGCGGCTCGTACTGTGGCCTCTTTGTGTGCAGCCGCATCTGTGAACATCTACAGGGCGCAGATGTCTGTTTTCTTTAATTTGGGAGTAAAAAGTTAATCTTAGAAACTGAGGGCAGAGGTGCAGCTTGAGAAGACAGTTTGCCATAAACAGATAATTTTTTCTTAAGCATCCTCAGCTTCACGTCCGAGCCAAAGGGCAGCGGCATTTTGCACAGGCTCTTGGTGGTAGTGGAGAGTGACCCGGTTCCAGATACCCCCAGTGTCAACCGATGTGGAAATGACTCGGTGTGATGGTACACAGCATCACCGCACCCGCGGCGCTGGGAGCGTGGAGGCGCTGGGGCAGCTCGGATCAGGCCCGTGGGAGCTGCGGGCCCCCACCAGACCTGCTCGCGCCATGCCACTGCCTGGCCCGGCCTCTCTCGGCCAAGCGACAGATCAGCAAACAGCTGAAACCCCTCGCGGGGAACTGCCGGGTAATTGCCGTAACGAGGACGGTTGCCTGCAGAAACAGGCAGCGTGGTTTCCGCCTCGCCTTCTCATGCGGCACCAACCACCTGCAGAAGTCCACGCTCCTGCTCGCCAGACTTCTCTTCTGGGCCAGAACGCAGGAGAGGACAAACGTGAAGGCGCCAGTGAGCTCCAGCCTTCCGGCGAGCTCCTTCATATCGTGTGAAAAAGAGGATAAGCCCGATGGGGAGTGCAAACCGGGGAGACGCCGAGCACCGCAGCACCGCTGCCTGTCCTCTGTGCCGGGGAATACGCTGTGTCAAGATACCGGAAAAAACCCATCATTTATTCCAGTAAACAAGCCAATGGCTGTGGCTGTGGTATGAGAGCTGATGCGTTTTTCCCTGAATGATAGCATTGAATAATTGGGGGTTTTGGTGGACCAGTTCTGGAGGTTCCTCAGAATTCAGCTGGTACAGCCATGGTCAGCTCTCTGGATGGATCCTTGATTGTATCTGCGTGGCAGTGCCCTCGAGCAGGGTCAATGAAGACCTGATGGAGAAAGCTCTCCTACCCACTCTCCTTTTCTGTGGCTTCATTCATGAAAATGTGAGGAATATTAGGAAGATATTACAACAAAAGTATAAATAATAAAAATTCCGATCCGTGGAATAGGGTCCTTCTCTCTATCGTATGCATCCACTTTCTTGAAGTGTAATGGAAAAGTGGATGAAGCAGATGACCGGTGCCCAGACAGGAAGGAGAGAAAATATTTCTAAAATAAGAATCTCTCGAGTTTCTGAAAGGTACAGAAGGAATAATGCTTAATGCCGAGGCTGGACCATCTGTTGTCTGTTCTCCGGGCTGCAGAACTATCAGGATCCACCAAATTATTAACAAGTATGAACCTCCAGGCTTAAAAGCAAATTAAAAGCTACAGGCCTATTGCGAGGTTTCTAGGATGCGCTTTCACACGCACTGAGAAAGATTAGCTTATCTAGACAGAAGATAACTGAGGAAAACTTGGTGAATTCCAAAGGAAATACTGGGGGTGATACTGCGGATTGTTGCGAATCCCCTGAAGCCTCGGGTTATCCGAGGGACTGGAGTAGCGGCAGGAGCTGTGCGAGCTCCTTTTTCCTAAACCCAGGAGGAGCGTGCAGATTTTGTTGATTTCTGAAAGGTAAATTGCTACCTCCAGATGTGATGCATTGCTCTCTGTAGATGAGTTCCTGGAACAATTAAGGAAAACTAAATACCTAACGATATTGAACTTGCTACCTATTAATCTTCTGGTAGGAAAAAAACCAACAACCTCTCTTCGCACAAGTAGCAGCAATGATCTGAGGTTTCATCCCCACGCTGTGTTCACACCAATGAGAGAAGAGGTCAAATACACAGCAACCCATTTACTTCAAGATGATTTTTATTTCCGAGCCTAGGGCCCAATTGGGCTCTCGCTGAAAACCATAGCAAATACAACACTGATTACAGTGGGAATGGAAGAAAGCTCATCTTGGGAACTATTTAATTCCATTAGAGAGAAGTCATCTAAGAAACATGTACCAAAGTTGTTGTCAAGACACTTTTGAAACACTGGCTTCATTGAAGTTAATGACAAAAATCTCATTTCATTCAGTGAAGTCAGGATTTTGCATGTTGTCTTAATTCTGTGCTACTTACCATTTCCCCAAAGATCAATTTTTTTTATATTGCACTGGTTTGGGGGGGATTAGCAAGGTGGTAGTAGCAAAAAAAAAACCCCAAAAAAGGCGTACCTACTTGATTTCTCTAACTTTATTGTGGTTTCCTGTATCAGTCTGTGTTATTGGTTGGGTACTCGGATCATAAGTAAGGGTCTGCACGTGGTAATGAAGAGCGATGCATCTGCTTCTTTATTCAGAGAGCTTCGTGTAAATCAGCCCTGTAAAGAGGTGAAGGCAGAAAGAGGTAGAAGAAATGATTTGGTAGGTGGAACTGAGGATCGGCTGCACCGGCGGTTGCAGGGCTGCTGGTGCGAGGGTGCGCGTGAGCGTCGCGGTGGGAGCAGGGAAACGCTCCGGAGCAAACGTGAGCTCGTGTAAATCCCCATGCCTCGGTTTTCCCAGTGACAGCTAAAAGCGAGGGGCTGTGCTAATTCCACGGTGTTTCTAAAACACTGATATTCCTTAGCGCGAGAGAATCCGGATACGCAAAATATTCGACTAATGGTAAGGTGTGCTGCTTACAGTAGCGTGGCTCCACTAATCGGTTAATGGTCGGCGAGACCGACTTGGAGCAATCCACAGCTATTGCGCTTTTCTGAGCAACAGCTAAGTCAAAAAAGCAATGAATAAAGAGAACTGCAAAACGAGCTCGGTGGCCAGAAACCATACACCATAGATTTCCAAGGCAACGCACGAGATTGTATGTGGGAATAAATTATACAGTCCTTTGAAAATTTGGATTATGCCTTTTTGGCAAATGTGGAGTAACAGATACTTAGCTTTTAAGGTGTTTTAACTTAAAACAAAATTCGCAAATCCTAAGATGACTTGTTTTTACTACTAAGTCTTTTAGAAAGTGAGTCTAAATGTTGGTTTTGGATGTACCGATTTACTTGATGTTCAAGAAATACTCTCGGAGGCCAGTTGGAACCATCCCACTGTTAAAAGCTGACTGGAATGAAGTGTTAAGGTAAAGCTAGTGGGGTTGTACAAGCTCAGCCAGCTTTTCTTTTTTTTTTTAACCTTTTTTTAATAAAACACAACTGCTACCAAAATATAATGCACTTCATCTAGATTGAGATCATATTTGCTAGCCTTCAGCTCGATTCAAGATACCATGGTTAAGAGAAAGGCCAACCACCGGAATGACATAGGCATGATGCTTAACTTTGGTTTTATTGCAGCTTCAGTTCAAACAAGCGGCATCAGAGGCTGCAACAAAATGGCTCCTTCGTGCATGTGCAATGCCTTAGGCATCGGAAGGCAGTCCGCCCAAACCTCCAGCAGCTCTGTGGCTTTCCAGGATTTCCTGAGGGACCGTGTCAGTAGCAACTGATTGAGGGAATCCAGATCAGAAAGGAGTAGGCTCTGAGATGCTGAGAAGTCAGAGGGACGCAACGGGCAGGGTGGCATTTCTGCAGAGAGCATCTCTGCGCTGTAACACAACGTAAATCATTTAACTTGCCTCTTCTGTCTTCCTTTCAAGTACTTTTCCTCCGACTCCTCTCCTCCTCCTTGCTTTCCTCCAGAACCTCCACCCCAGCCCGTCCCTCTGGAAGCCGCGGTGCAGGTTTCCAAGAGGCTTATGGTCAAGGGCACAGCAGGCTGCCACGGCAAGTGAATGCGCCAGTTCTGGCTGAGGCTTCTAGAAGCTCATGTAAAAGTTCATGCAGACCCAACTGGAGTTCAGCCTTCTTGTAGCTGCTTATGTTTTCCTGTATCCTCTCCCATCAGATCTGACTCCAAATACTTGTTGGACATTGCCATCTCTTTAGAGACACTACACGCTCTTTCCTGACGTCCCTCCTCCTGCGTGGTCGTGGATCCTCTCTCCTTTATCCCCCACCTTTTCTTACTCCCCTGTCCCTCTGTGATGGGTGAGAGGAGCCTTTGGCACACGGCGGGGCTTGTGGCCCCCTCTCCGTTCAGCTGGGACGGCCAAGGTGCTTTCTCAGAAGGTTTTCTTATGAGTTGCATGTGCCGTTTAATCCTCTCCGTGTCATAGCTCGCTCCGAGGGGAGAAGCCGTTGGGTTTTTCTCCTTGAGCAGGCGGCCGCGTGGCTGACACGTTGCCCACTTCCCTCCCATCCCATCCCTTTCTGTCCCCCACCTACAATACGTTTCCCATGGAGGAAGGCAGGGAAAGCCTTGGATTTTAATTTTTGAATGTTTGTGGCTCAGCGAGCGTGCTGGAGGGAGGATGTGACATACCTTTGACCGAGATTTTGTATAGAAGTAACAGAAATATTGCAGGAAAACTTGAAAATGAGTGTAATGGAAATGAAAGGAAAGACGCAGGCGGCTTCTGCGGCGAGTGCATGTGGATTAACTCAGCCCAGCTGCCCGTGCCCGCCTGTCCGTGTGTCCGGTAAGGCTGTAAATCCTTGCATAACGCTGTTCTTCTCATGCTGAGAAGGGGATGGGCAGAAATAGCTATTGCCCATTTTCTCTTTTCTTCCAGAAGTGCAGGGACTTCCTTTTTCTGCTGTGAATTATTGACTTGTTGCAACATCTCTAATTATACGGAGTCCAGCAAAGGCAGAAGGGAAAAAAAGCAGGCGGGATTATCTTTTTATCTGATACGNCTGCCCACCTTTTCATAGGAAACAATAAAACCGATGGTATCGTGACTGCAGACGGGGAAGGTGCGAACCGAGGTGGCGTGCGTGTCTCCCCGCACGGAGCTGCCGCGCTCTGAACTGCTTCTAATTTGTACTTTGTTCATGAACGTCAGGACAAAGAATCTTTCCGTTTTATTGGTATTGTATACAATAAGTTATTAAATTTCATCTCTGTAATACACCTGCAGTAAAATAACAAAACGTTACTGCACTTAAGGAACATGTGTGTGTGTTGCAATGTTCCACCCCTCCCTTCCAAACAGCTGCTTACAGATTTCAAGATCCATTGTATATATTCCCTAGAGCCCACCTCTAATAATCGAGACACATCTGCCATTGCAGTATTATAGGCATATGTAGTTTTATTGAAAACTATACCTGTATATAAAAAAATTAAATAACTCCTACCTCAATTAAATTGGCAAGCTACCTTTTCTGAAGATCATATTGCAGACCTCTGGAGACACAGCGAGTTCATTTTATTCTTCTGTTACAAATTACGTAGTATTATTTTTGCTTAGTCAAATAACTAGGTTTCCTCACATTTTGATGGCGAGATTCCTTTACCTATAATAACTTCTCCTTCGTTCTCCCTCCCGATAAAAAACACACAAAAGCTGTCCTAAAGTGATAAAAGGTACCTAATGTACCAAGGAATTGAGGTGCCTGTGAAGCCTATGGCTAATCCATTTTTTGTGATTAGATGTGCAGTGTCAATGCCCTTAACAAAAGCTCCAGATCTTCGTTTATTTGCTTTGAGGTATTTGAACACTCCGACTTCTTGGCTGGGCAGCGTGTACCTACCAGCCCCAGCTGCGTGCGGATGCGATGCGCTCCATAGGAAACAGGGTACAAAATAGAATTACGCTGTACTGTGTACGCACAGCCTTCGGCTGAAGTGAATGCAAAGAGAAGGAGCTCCTTGTCCCTAGAGTCCAACATTCCTCCTCAGCCGTTACAGCCGTGCTAACCTCTTGTGTAGGTGTAATCTTGCACGGGGGGTGAGGAGGTGGGGTAGGTGAACCCTGAATCTGGCTTTCCCTGACTCCGTCCCTGCCCCAAGGGCAAACGATCCATGCGAACGGATAAAACTCTGGCTACCGTGAGGTCGGTGGCAGAAGTCCCAGGGAGTTCAGTGCGGCTGGGAAGCAGAATTTTGCCTGGTAACTTCTGTGGTGATTTATAGTTGGAGAAGGTTCACCTCTGTCGTCGTTTCTGCTCGAGCATCTCGCTTTGGGAGGTGGAATCGCTGCTCCTGCTCCAGAAATTAGTTCTAGCGCCCATAAACTATCCTCCTGTGATCGTGGGCACATTGTGGACTAATGTTTTTGATGTTACAGCACTAAAATAATGACATAAGAGATAAAATTTCCATGTTAATCAAATGTATTAAAGGAACAGACTTAAGTTCAGATGTCTGAATGGCTCATTTAGCAGAATTCCTCATGCATCCAGAAAGACACGGTTTCATTGTCCATATCATAATTGAAGAAATGCTAAAACCCAACACTGCAATTTAGTGGTAAAAGGAGTGCTTTTCTCTTAGCCCTTTGGATCAAATGTTAAGCTGAGGGCTATTTTGTTGGAAGTGAGCATTCCAAGGGCACCTTTCTGGAGCTTATAACCTGGCAACAGAATAACACTGCCATTTGTAATGTGCAATAATAGGTTTATGTTGTGGTTGAGTGCTAATAGGAGCTTGGTTTGCCTTCGCAGTCGCTGCACTCTGACTTTCTGCGCTATCGTGGATGCGATAAAAAGGGGAATGGTGCTTGCCTGCGGTTGTACCGTGGCAGGTTGTGGGCTCGCTGTGCTGCGCGTTACTGGTTCAGGTCTGGTCACTGTTTGATGGAAGACCTCCAGCAAAAAAGGCAGCCTGTGCTTTGACTAATTCTGGCAATTTTCAGGACTCAGAGTTGACTATTGAGTGCTGTGGTGTACAAGAGTGATAGCTGGGGACGCTCTCCTTGGCATGTAAGGTATGGTTTGGCAGGTTTCGCTGATATAAATGCATAAACCCTAAAAAGCAAAAAATTGGCCCAGTGGCATAAGAGCTGAAACCATTTGCATTGCATACTTGGTGCAAACAGTGGCAGTTCTCAGCCATCCGTTGCTTTCTCCGAAGACGACAGTCTCCTATGTAGCCGTGTGTTCGTGTCTCGGTGCTGAGCTACCTCTTCCTTTCCCTGGCTGTATTAATAAGCCACGTTCTTTCTGAATCACTCACGAAATGAGCCTTCTAGGCCCGTTAGCTCATCCAGCTTAGCTCAGCTGCAAGGTAGTGACAGTCCAAGCAAGTTCTGAAGGAAAAATATAACTTCTTGGACTATCAGAAATTCTTACCAGTGTGATGGTTGTGAGGGCAAGGATATAGTCTCACTAAAGACACTACAGCTTTAGAGCTTTATTCACAGGATCGTTGAGGTTGGCACCTCTGGAGGTCACCTCGT